>JAILXH010119584.1:1180-14330 GCA_023558415.1 Piaractus mesopotamicus
AATAAAATTTAATAAAATTTAACATTTAATAAAAACTGTAATCCGAGATTTGAAAATTATGTTTGACCTGTATTCATTGTTAAAAGAATTCTGTTTTCATCGACTGAAAACAGTACAAAAAACACAACATTTAATGTAACACCTTATGAACTTTATTGTTTTTTCTAAATATAGACTCATTCCAAATTTGATGCCTGTTCCAAAAACCACTGTGTTATCTTTTCTCACAGCAGATAATAATCGTTTGGGGACTAAAGACACCAGATGATCTGGTTTTGAAAGCATAAAACCACACAGGGTGCAACCATACAGGGCCCTTAATGCCTTATTTTGAGCTTAATAAGACACACGCTTTCTATATGAGAGACCTCTGGACTGTGGCTCTGTGTTATCATCATGCTGAAACAAGCAAGGGTGTCCCTGAAAAAGATGGCAGCCAAAAGGCAGCAAATGTTGCTCAAAATGTGTTCAGCAGTAATGGTATATACCTTGGCTTTCTGGTGACAATCTGGATGGTCTATTTCTTTTTTGGGCAGAGAACATGATGTCCATTTTTTCCATAAACAATCTTCAGACCACAATATGTTTCCCCTGTGCATCCCTCTATTTCATATGAGCTTGAGCCCAGATAATTCAGTGGCATTTGGTGTAGACATTTGGCTTCTGCTGGGAAAAATACAGTCTTAACTTGTATTTGTGGATGCTTGATAGATGGTATTTACTGACAGTTTTTCAAAGTACTCCCAAGCCCATGTGATGATATAGTTACAGAAACGTGAGTTTTTAAATGCAGCGCCACCTGAAGGGCCGAAGGTCATGGGCATTCATTAATGGCTTTCGACCTTTACAAGATTTCTTCGGATTCTCTGAATCTTTTGATGATATTAAGCACCATAGAGAGTGAAATACCTAAACGCTCACTAAGGATTTTTTGCTGGTGCACTTTTAGTAAAGTGGCAAGCTTCTAGTCATCGTGGCTTATAAAGAGCTAGGACTTTCCTGGATACCCGTTTTCTTTGAACATGACTGTCTCACCTGTTTAAGATGTTCTGTAAAGATTTCACAATCATTCTAGTCTTAAATTGCCTTGTCCAAACTCTTTTTGAAACAGGCTGCAGGCATCAATTTCAGAAGGAACATATATTAACTAACTAACTAACTAACTAACTAACTAACTAAATAAATAACAATGAAGTTGATAAGGTAAAACACAATATATCTTGTCTTTGTACTGCTTTTATTTAGATACAACCTAAAGTAGATGTATTTGCATTTTACCTACTATCCCAACTTTTTGGGAATTGTGTTCATACATGAGAAGTTCATCTATTTGTTCCATTAATCTATGTTTTAAATGTAATGAATAATTATTAAGCAATGACAAGTGATTTTTATATATCAAATGAATAAAAGATTCTGTTGTACTTTTGTCTAAGCATTATGGCAGCCAGTTTAGATACACAACAAGTAGTTTAATCACATTTGAATGTCTATAAATCTATACAAACCATACAAAATAACTTAAGTTTTTAAAAGAAACCTTAAATCAAAGTGTCAGATGCTGCAAAGCAAGACCAAAAAACAATATGTCTGCACAACTTGTCACCTCCAACAATTCAATCTGTCTTTGTGCTCAGATTAGTGAAAAATAAACGAATTGCAGCACATTTAAATAAACAATACACTTCATTCTTAGCAAATCTAATTACTAGAACTCACAAAGAGAATCCCACACAGAGAAATCACTTCCAAATTCATGTCTGTCCTGTCATCTTTAGACGACACTGTAATACATTTGGGGAACCAAATCCAGATCAAACAAAAGCCTGGAATGTTTGACAGTTTCTCTTTTACATTTAAAGTCCTGAATTAAAGCTCTGAATGTAGTGGTCACAGACGTGTTTGAAAACAGTGACAGAAGTGATGTATTATGTATCAGTTATGTATTAGAGTTCTAAAAGTACAGTAACAGAAATAAACAGCTTTTTCATTATATATATTGTTTCCATTATTAGAGAGTATTTTTCAGTCTTATTCTGTCTTATATAATGTGCTAAACTCAAACTTTCACCATAAAAATATCATTTATTATTCAGAAGTGCTGAACATGTTATGCTTACTGTGCTGATGGTTTGTTGTTTAGATGCGCTGTGTTTGGAAGTCAGACTGCATAAAGTGATTTGTAAAATAATCTGAGTGCATGCTAGACAATATCTGTAGTCAGGTTTTACTGTGTAATTGATAAAGAAATAGAAAAAGGTGCTGCTGTACCTTCGCCTATCCAGGGTCCATCGCTTATCACTGGTGTTACGTCTTCAGTACCACTACTTACTTACTGCAGAAAAGTGAAAATGTCTCATAACCAGGCTATAAATGTTATTTTTTCACTGATAAGATTACTTGTCTTAGAAAACACTGCGAGTACAAGATTATTTAGTTTACTGAAAGAACGACTACCTTTATCAGTCTCACTTACACACTTTACCTTATTTTAAGTCATACAAAATCAAGCACAAACAGTCATTCCTCAGGTTACTGTCATTACTGTATGGATTATTATGAAATTAAGTTGGGGTATTTTCACTTGTTCTAAGAAGGAGCTTCTTCCAGAATTGTCTTAGTTCAAGGATTTGAGATGGTATTTGATGTTATTTGAAAGTCTTTGTTAGGGCTGAGGGGTTTAGTTGTGCACTAGTTAACTTTTTTGACAGAATTCTGAATACACTTGTTGTGGTGTATACAGATATGATCTAAAGTTGTTAAACCTTGAAAGCAAAAGATTTTCGGTTATTTGGTAAGCAGACTTCATAATGGCTTAATTTCAGTACGAAGTGTAACATACTCATATTACTAGCAATACAGTCTTACCAAGAGTTGGATGAGAGAAATAGACTTATACTAAGTCCCTGTATCTTATGACTGTATATAGGAAAAGACTGTGTGATGCTTCATGTCACATTTAAAATCCTATATTTACATACTTCCTTATTAGTTCTAGGTTAGGGTTATGTGAAGATCAAGTTATTACATACTGCATCTTAAAAAAGTAAAAAATGTAATCTTTCTAAGGGTTTTGTTTACCCTGTTAGCAGTGTAGGGAACATAAATGGCACAAACATGCCATGCAAGGTTTTTTCTGCTTTTACTCTATACCTTGTTTTAATTTATTATTCTTTTTATACAACAGTTGTGTGAAATAAACAAAAAAAGTAAAAGAATACCAATATTCATCCTTCCAACAAAATGATTTGCATAGCACGAACAAAAGTTGATTTTATATTGTACATTCAATGGCTTTTTTACTTTCTTGCCTCAATTTATGTTTAAATAACTAATTTTTCTTTCAACTTTGTACATAACTGTACTTTTTTATTTTTGTTTTTAGTGTATTTCTACTTATTCAGTGTATTTAATATATTCTTATACTTTCTATTTTTTTCTAAGATTATATTGGTGAATGGAGGAACAGCAAAGTAAGAATTTCATTATACAGTGTAACTGCCTGTTTCTGCTATGCATATGACAATAAAGCTGTTGAATCTTGAATCTTAAACATCCAAAAAATGATCAGACCTACATTTTCCTCACACCTGAAACGCATAACAACAAATTACAATCATGTATGGTTTAAAAAAGTCTGTCCTTACAGTTTATTTAAAAATGCTAGGTTGTCTAAGCAGTGTGTAAAATATTTCCCATGTATTTAGCTACAAGAAGGCAACATCGCAGACAGTAAAGAACATGGCTTCCTTTAGGCATTCTACCAATCCCAGCAGCCACTCTCTTTACTACAAGGAATTTGATCTTCCCTTTCAGCTAAATACACAGGCAATTAAACTTCCAGGTCATGTCCACATCATGCACTTTAGACAGTCTGTTCTTTGTTTCCAAGTCATTAGGTTTTGTGAAACTGAATCAAAGTATTTTTTGCTGTAGTGAGATGTTAAGGACAGAAAGTCGAATAACCAACTAAATGTAAATTTCTGTGTCTGTATATGGTAAAGTAGAACTAACAGTTGCAATACAGTCGTTACTTAGCAACCGGTGCTCACTGGAATGATACAGTTGTGAAAAATCCTATTGTGTGTGGTATCAGCATGGCTAGAACGCTTTTTAACCAGTCAGATCAGTTAGCGGCATCAGAACTAACTGCTGTACATCACAATGTGCATATTGTGGATAACATCAGTGCTTACAGAACACTGAACAACTGCATGTTTCTTTACAAAGACAGTATCATTTGTCCTGTTTTATTAGACTTAGTGTGGTGTGTGAAACTGAGTAGTATTAAGTAGTATTCTTATGTATTCATAGTTATTAATGACATTTATAAAAATGTGAACACACTGGGACTTCTGTCTGGTCCAACTTATTAAACCATATAAAAATTAAATATTGTAATACAGTTTGTTTATTGTCAAAATATGTTTACGTATCAGAACATAAAATCTGCACCCACAAATGTCAGCTGAAACTCAAGTTTTTAACTACAGGCCACAAAGCAACTAGGTCTTAATTGCAACAGGGATAAAGAAAAATTATAAACAGTAATTACCTCATTGTTTTATTGTTAAAGTAATGGACCAAAGCTGGTGTACTGGACCATGGCAGGAAAAACAACAGCAGTGAAACACTGCTGAACTACATACCGCTAACTGGTGCTATAATTAGGAGATTACATACATGACACGATCAGCTGAGGGAGCTGGCTATGTTCATTTCCCGTAGGGTTTTACCCTCGAGGTTTACCACACATCCGCACAGCAAAAGCGGTGAAATGACGCAGAGAGAAGTGCAGTGTTAAGCATTTATAATCACCTACTTAGTCCTGGTTAACTGTCTGCCCTGAGGAAGAGAGGACAGTGTGGAAGAAGCCACACATTCCAGATATTACAATCGAAATGTCACGGGTTTACAGAATTCCTGTAAAGAACAAAAACCCCTCTACATGTCAAAATGTTCTAATCTAAACCTTGAAAGCATAAACATTGTCACAACTCAATCAACTGGGGAGAAACCTCAAAGGAGTAACTGGGCAAATAAGAAGAAAGTGGTTGTTAGAAACTGCGAATGTCAAACATATGTTAATTCTGGGTCCCGCAGAGCTGCAGCCATATTATTATTATTATTATTATTATTATTAATAATATTATTATTTTTATTTATTACATATTATTAAGGATGTAAAGTTTTATGCTGCTGCCACCTTAGGCCAAACCCAGAGGAACTACAATAACAGAAGTAAGAGCTGAACGATACTGGAGGGAAAAGTTACAATCCAATATTAGGTTTTAGTAATCAATATGGTGATATCGGAAAAACAAAACAGGAGTCAAATTTTACATTTAAACTATTTCTGAATTACGCTAATGATCATAGTAGCAACGGAAAGGGTGTGATTAGAGAAAGGGTCAAAGGGGACATTAAAGGGTAAATTAAAGTCACACATCAAGTGGATGTTATCATTACTCTGAGTAAACAAATTATTAATAAGAGCTAAACAATCTAAACTGTATGCTAAATAACTCAAATGCTCACTTGGAAAAAAACACAATAAGAAGAGAATAAAGAAGCCTTGTCCATCTTTAATACAGTGACATAAACACAGCAGCACAAAGAAAGTTGTAGTTCTACACACTGAACTTGATAAAATCATTCTACTGTTGCAAAACATGATGCAACTCTTCTGGCAGCAGATTTTAAAAAGCGGCTTTTTTTATGATCCCGGTATCGGGTTTAGATTCAACACTGATTAATAAATTGCATGAAACAGTGCAAAGCAAAATAAATTGATTAGCAATATTTTACATCTATTCAAACCTTAAAACACATCATATCATTCTTTCCTGTTCCTTTTTTTACAGCGCGTGTTTGTTGGATGTGTTGATTCATCCTAACACCTCAAGAAAGTTTTAACTCCACGAATGATTTTTTATTGCACAGCCAAGACAACCATTGTTGTATTATGATACATACATATGTACACATCCACACCATTTATGGCCTTGTTTATGTTACGTGACTGAATCGTGGGCTCCAAGCCTGTGTCAAAACGCAGAAGTGGCAAGGTTATCTATAAAGAAATGGATGCCCTTCTTTGTTTAAGATGTCACTGGGCAATCCGTCTCAATGTCGAGCTCCATAATGAACGTTCAATAGCTCTCTCTGTACGGCCTCTGTCTCAGACACACTCTGCCTGTCGCTGGCATTAAGGAGCGTATGAAGAAAAATGACCCAAGACAGTGCTTTCATTTAGAGGGAGGAGAAGGAAGCGCAGGGAAGTGGGACTCGTCCTCTAAACGGTTTGATTCACTTACATGATTTAGACTTGATCTGCAAAAAAGAGATTGCTTATTGCGGTACACAATGATACAAGAGTAAGCAGTAGATATTAATCAGTGCTGTAGATTTAAAAAGGAGGTGTTTGGGATTGTTTTTTTTATAAAATATCTTCTAAAATCTAAGCCACATTTGAAACCACAGTGAAATTCAGAATATATACAGAAATATATACAGACTGCACACATCAACTAAATCCTATATTAAAGCATGTGTATTCTGCAGTCTGTATTCATAAGTTATTCATAAATTATGACATTTTGGCAATAGGCTTGGACGATGTAATCTAATATCGCTGATGGACAATTAGCCTGATGGTGATGAATGCCGTTTTGATAAAAGAACTGAGAGAGAATTAGAGAGGACTAATTTCCATTAAACAGCTTGAAAAATACAATGGGAAACTGGGGTGAACGTTTATGAAGTGCCTGGACATGTGCACCAGTGGTCATTGTTCAAGAAAGAAAGAATGAGAGAGAGAGAGAGACACAAAGACAGGCGTGTTAAGAAACTGCCTCTGATATTTCTCTCTGCTATGCGCTGTAATGCTAGCTTTACCACATGGATTCCCATTAATTTACTTTAAATTAATGAAATCGAACATTGATGTGCACTGAAACTTAGCTTGCCTCAAAGTGACTTGCTGCAGGAAAAAAAAAAAAAGAGCTGAAATGACTGGATGTTAGCATACAGCAGCTATGTTAACTCTAACCTGGAGACAAAGTTCCTCTGTCCGTGTTTGCAGTAACATTTGTTATAATGACAGATGAAGCAGTTTTTAAATGATCTGGGTTAATGAGTATAATTTAATATGCAAGTTTTATTAAATATTTTAATTAAAACATTTAATGTTTTAAAAAGCTTATAAACTAAGTATTTTTAGATATTGACCAGGCCTACTCATCTTAAATCTACTCAATATATGCAATATTTCTCACTTTGAGAATGTTCTAGGTTTATTAAAAGATTATTATAATAAGCAGCATTATATCAATTATATAATCCCAATAAATGCCAGTGTTCCTGTTGCCAATCAGTTTATTTTCAATTTTTCTAATTATGTTTTATGTGCTTTACTCATGGCAACCAGGACCTATCAGTTAACTCTAAAAATCATAAAAATATTTATTCCTTTAAACTCACACATCTATCCATACATCTATAATAGGTTTTCTACTGTGCTCTCTGCCGGGTCCCCTTTAGTATAATTTAAAAGTAGAAAATAAAAGAAAATAGACACTTAAAAATGTTATGTCAGGTTTATAGGGTATTCTTTTGGCTTAGAGTAGTAATGCTAATGTATTAACTTTATTAATGCTAACCTAAAAATCATGTGATATAATTACACAAGATATTTGGAAAATATTATTTTATCAATTTCACACAGATGTACATGGAATTTTGATGTATTACTTCATATTTAATTTTATTGTGTTACACTGTATTTATAATAGGTATAATAAGCTGCTTCATGTTACAAATAAATCCCACATTTTAACTCAAATAAAATAAGTCTGTTGTAGATAAAAGTAGATATAAGTTAAATTAACTTACTGCAATGTGGTCTAGTTTTACACAACAAATGTCTACAACTTAGTGAAACTAAGTAAGTTATTTTGTTTTATTGACATAGTTAACACAGTCTTGTTGGGTAAAATGTACTTCTTTCCCTTTTGGCTCCTGGTTACATCTATTTGCATACTGGGTGTTTCTTTCCCTTTGTTTTACATACCATCAACATGTTTTCATTCCACTCAGGCTACCTTCCACTAGGCGTATTCCTTCATATATCTTTTGCTTAGCTGCCTGACCTTACGGTGTTGACTAAAAGGGTGAGTTATCATTCTCCCTGCTGCTGAGCGTGGTTCTGTGCTGGTAGGTGACCACATTCATGCTAAGGGTTAGCTTATCAGTGTTTGGTGAAATGGCCAATGTTACTTCATCAGAAATAGTTACATAATTAGCTATTAAAATAAATAAGATTTTTGGTTTGCCTAAGTCAAAAAAATTAAATTAAAATAATTTTGTTAAGCTGCAGAAACATGCTGCATGTTAATATAACACAAAAGGTTAAAGTTATTCTAACATACAGTGTTTAGTATCTTAAGTACACTGAACTTAAACTTGCTGGTTTGTTCACCAACGCTTAACTTTTTTTAGGGCAACAGGTTACCTCAATTTTTAAAGTTGGATGAACTCATTTGGGCTTACAGTGTACAGTGATTTTACCATAGCTGAGGGTAATATTAAAGCCTTCAAGGACTAGACTTTACACAGTGGTCCCCCTGCCACATGATTTTTTTCTAAAGATGCATGACTGCTCTTTAACCCAAAGATAACATGCTAAGTAAACAATGGTCACTAACCTTAAGAAATAAGTGCTAACTGTGTTTAGATTAATATTATAAACAACGAACCGTAGCATGACAATGATGATAACACAAAAGCACTAAACCAAATTAAGGCTATGTCTAGCATCACCTCTGACACTTAAAAGACATACAGCTGAAAAATACTGAGTATTTTTAGCTGAGCGGTTGTTCAGTATTTCTTTCTTACATTATAGTGTTTACTTCAAAAAGTTTGACATCAATGTTTAAAAGTATATCAAACCTTTTTTGTTAAAGACACGTACAAAAGACATGTTACAACTCTACAATTTCATGGGTTTCAAATAATTTCTAAGAGGCACTGAAGAATGAATGAATTATGAAATTTTGTGTGCCCTGAATTACAGATCAGAGAAAACTATACCATTTAGAGTTGTTATAACAATAACTCAATAAAATCTGCATCCTGAATGCCTTGTGTTTGAAAAATGCAATCAAATCTAAAAGCAGAAAAGTTACCAAGAAATGAGTATAAATAGACAAATACAGTATATTATTTACATTAACTTCTTGATGTTCCCAGAAAATATACTGAATATAATATTGAAATGCTGAATAAAACATTCCTAAAATACCTTCTGGTGTTCATCTTACCATATATCAGTCTACACTAAAAATCCTCTATTAATAAAACAAGCAAGTCCATCATTTTGCGTAAGTAAACATATAAATAAGAATGTACTTCAGACTTTTTATTCTAACTCAAATGATTAAATCAATAATGATGTTCACTCAGAAACCGTGCATCCAACAACAAAGGCAGCATTGTGCTTCTATCAGATAGTGATAAAAGATTATGCGTGCTTTTAAAGATCTAGGCAATAAACAGCTAAGTGTAAAATTGAGTAAAATTATGTTAAGTTCAAAGGTAGTCTAAATTAAGTACGCTGAAATGGCCAACAAGTTCTAGGTATTTACGAGATGTGTGTGTGGAACAATCTCCAAAAGTACTAGGAAATTACACTAAATAACGATGGTAAGGTCCAAGGCAGTTTGAATTAATTACACTGAAATGCCAAACAGGTATAGACATTAACTGGCTAAGTGTGAGGCATTAATTCAAAAGTACTACATAATTGTTTTTGGGTAAATGGATATCCGAATAGTTAGTAAAATATCTAAAATATTGCCTAACAGAACTATTTGGAGTAATAAAGTGGTAAATACAGACCTACACTAAACGTCACTGCAGTGTCTCCCATTTAAGCAAGAAAGTAAACAGATATGCTCACCAACTACTCTGGGGGCAGATTTTAATCAGTTAAAGGGGACAAATACAAACACTTAAGATTTATTATTCATTAACTATTATGAATTATTCAGTAATTATGACAAAACTAATCTATAAGTTATGTGGTCATGCGGGTGAGGATTTAAAGCATGGGCCCACTGCAGTTTAATAGGTTAAATCCTACAGTATTGAATGTCTACAGAACATTATCATAAACACACATTTAGTTTGACTCTATTCGTGAGCAAATTTGAACTCCAAATCTTCATTACACTTGCTCTAAAATGCTGAAACGCCTTCCTCCTCTGCAGCCACAGCAGGAACGTTATGTGCCAGAAATCTCTCTCTGTATCTCCGTATCCAAACTTCCTCCTAACAATGATGCAACATCACGAAACTCAGAGAAAGTGACACTGGCTGCTCATGGCAAGCACTTACAGCCTCTGATTAACAGCAATATATCATTTGTAGGGTTAGTGGGTTATCCAGTTTCCACCCAGCTAACCGTACACACAGGACACTGTGCTAATGACCGCCTCTAATTGCTCGTCCACTGGAGCAGGGAAACTGTTTTTACCGACCGCTATTTTTAGCACTGCCTCCAAGACAGTGTAAATATGCTATTCTTTAGGATGTTCCTCAATGTGGCAAATAATCAATACCATTACTGGTGTACACACGTTGACCTTGGCTGGCAGATTGAAACCAGCACACTCAAAAAGACTGAGGACCTCTCAGCTTGAGAGAACAATTCCAGAATTAACTCGGCAGGACTTTCCAGACTTCAGTGACAATTTTTGACTTAGCACAGGTCAGTCAGGAATGCTGTTCTTAAACCTACCCTGAGTGAGCCCCGAGTTTGGGCAGAGTATTAAATTTTGTATTTTCTCTCTTGTGTGCTCTCTCCCTCTCTAGTATAATCTTTATATACAGCAAAGCTTAGCCTTGCTGACTGTCCACCACGGACAAAATAAAAATAAATCTTGCTGAAGGAGAAGTACATAAAAGTCCAAATGAGTCTGGGACATCTTCAATGAATATAATGACCTGGGGCCAGATGCATGAAAGCTTTCTTTAGTAAAAACATGAAGCTTAAAGGCCAGAGTACACCAATAGAACAAAGAGAAACAAACACAAACAAGACAAATGTTTGGTTGGTGTGCTATACCCTTGTTTGATTGCTGTAAGACTCTAGAAATGTTCTTTTCCCATTTTGTCTGGTTCATGCCCTGACTAACATAAGTAGTCTGGACAAGTGAAGTTAGCAGAATGCTAACTGGCTATCAGGTCAATGCTAAATTAATAAAAGACAGATTTCAGGTTCAAGCCCTTAAATAAAGAGTTACTTAAAAATGGAGGCATAAGTAAATGTTATTAACATGCCTGTTACAAATTAAAAAATGTCTGCACTTAAACTGGACATTAAAATCCCATATAGGGCCGGACTAGACCTGCTAGCTTGACACTAATATCATTGCGAAATACGAGGAGCATCATCACAGCGCTGGTTTAAAAACAGATAGTTTTCTGCCTGTATCTGGCTCTCAGGGTAAACACAAGTTTAAATTAAATGACTATTAGCTTGAGTAATTGACCTAGGCTATCAATAGGATCCTCTGATTAAAGCATTTTTTTCACACAGGTTCAAGTTTCTGCTGACAGATGCTACAGTCATCGGCACACAAGTATTCAAGCATCCGAACGATAAAGATTATTGATATTGTTAGAACGTTATGAAGATTCAATCTATTATCTGTACTCTTCGCCAGAAGTCTTGTCCATATGTCATTCAAAGCTTCATGGGTCACAGGAAAAAGGTGGATAGGAAAATCTTATTTATTTTCTTATGCAGGTTATAGATTATTTGTCATGTTAGTGTTTATAGCTTAGTATGAATGACGAGTAATTTTGAAAAAGTTTTTTTTTTTTTTTTATTCAGTTGAATCCACTAACCAAAAATTAAAAAAAAAATAATAAACCAAATATTACAAAAAATTTAGCAAACTAAGAGTCTTAGCATCAGTGGAATAACAGCTAAATGAAATGGTTTGACGTGCTGTCTACTCATTTCTGGAGTAAAGGCAGTGCATATATAGATTAATCACTCCCATCTCTGTTATTTATGCTTCTTTTCCCATGCAAATTGGTTATTAACAGCACACACGTCCTGAGGTAAACTGGCATTACCTCACCTCCCATGGATACCCCCGAATACCCTGTCTGAATAGTATTTAAGACAAAGATGAGGTTGTCATAAATTTAAGAACATATTTTATAATAACAAGAGATTCACAAGATAATAAGAGAATTCATTAGACATTTTTGAAGGATAACAATTGATCTGAATTTTTTTCTAATGTATACATTTAAGAAAAAAAGCATATTTTCTTTCTCAAGATATTTTTTTGAGAATCAGGGCCCTGGTTATTACATCAAATAAAAAGCACACTGGTCATGTACACTGAAGAGCATGTGATAGCATTTTGAGCGGTTTTAGCAGGAGGACTGGCACAGCATCGCATCAGTGGCATACTGACTGTGCAAGCAGCCGTTCCACTGCAGTATGAGTGGGCCCAGATCAGGTCTGGGTTTCCAATTTTGGCAGTACCGGGCCTGGATGAGTCTCAAAGTTGCAGCTACAGGTCGGAACTTCAATTTTATGTCCGTGCACACGTCTAATGCAAACTGAGTGGATTTAAAACAGCACCTGAGAACAGCAGTATTTTGCAGGCTTCACTACTCTACTGCAGAGCTTTAACATGGTCTGAAATTATGGTCCTAACCCAAATGTAGTGTGAGAACATTCTGTTCAACCCCTACACAAGCATAACCATTACTGAAACTCAAAGATTTGTGCCAAAAAGAGCTTTGTTCAAGCAATGCCATGGAAGAATCACTTTTATTTCCCTAAAGTACACTGCAATGGACAGTTCATTATGGAATATTTATTGTAAATGAGATATGCCAGTGTGAAGAAGCATTTTAAAGTTTTAAAACCTACACAAAATGAAAATATTCTATTAATTAAAAGTGATTCCTAGCCATTTAGGAAGCTTTATTTTAAGAGGAACTAGAGACTAAAGCTCCCCATTTCTAATTATGTTGCCTAAAGTAATGACAGTTACATTAACAACCATGTTGAGTTACCTAGCATCAGTGACATCCATCATCAGATCATTGATAAAAAAAA
>JAILXH010119649.1:0-12646 GCA_023558415.1 Piaractus mesopotamicus
CTCTCTCCCAGTTTTTCTCATCCTCTCTCTCTACTTCTATTTTACCGTCTTTCTTTCCTCCTCTCACTCTTGCTCTTTCCCATCTATCTGACATTTTTTCTTTTTTTTTCCTCTCTCCTCTTGCTTTTTCTCCCCCCACTCTTTCACTCCATTTCTTTCCCTCTTTCTATCCCTTTTTCGTTCTTTATTCTCTCTCTTACAACTCCTTAAACAGCCAGTTTTATTACACACCTCTATAACCTAAGAATATCTCAGCTAGTTTGCAGTGACTTCCCTGTAGTTACTGAATAATAAGCTTCTGTATGTACTAAGACCCAATCCCATTTCAGCCCTCGCCCCCACCACTTAGCTCTTAGCCCTCCATTTTGTGCGTTCACCTCCAGAGATATGGTGTCCTGAATTACTGCTGAGATAGAGGGGTAGGGCGAACTGATAGGGCTACATGGCCTTCCAAACGGAGGTTTTTCCAGAGGCACATTCCGGAGAACTAAGAAATTAAACCATAACCATTGTATTGTCTTAGTTTAATGTCATTTCAATGTTTTATGGCTCTTTTCCTCAGAACAGGCTTTAAAAAATTGCTAATAGTATGCTAATATCTCGGTAGCTAGCTAGCTACATCACCCGTTCCACCTAAAGCAGTCCAGCAGTTCTGCAGTCTTCACCATTTAAGGTGGAACGGGAAAATCTGAACATGAAACTGGCGAATGGCTAACATCAGCTTCATATCACCAAAGAATTAGGGGTGGGTGATAATAACTAATTATCGCATCCCCCTCTTTAAAAGCATACGGTGCCCTAAATGTAACCAAAGCCCAGCAGTGAGGCTGCTGAAATTTACCCTCCTCTGCTGTCACTGCAGACTGGCACGGTCGCCTACAGAGAGCTGTTAGTAGCCTGTTAATGAAGTAATGTTCTCTTTATTTGAGGGTCCCATTTCGTAGGGGAAGATTTCAGTGACTACTCCTTGTAACTCTGTAACAATAAGAAGTGGGACTGGGCCTAAGCCTCTCTTTTTCTTCTCTTTCCTTCTCTCCGCCGCTCTCTATTTCCCATTCTCTCTTTCCTTCTCTTGCTAACTACAACTGTTTCTCTCATTCTCTCTCCCCTTCCTCTCTTTCCCCTTCTTTCTTTCTGTCTTTCTCTCACTTCTTCCTCTTCCTCTCTGCCTAGCTCTTTTTTTTCATTCTCCCTTTTTCCTTTCCTTTTCTTTCTCTCCTGTTCCACTCTATTCCTCAACCTCTCTCCCTCTTTCCTCCTCTTATCCTTCTCCTTCACTCTCTCATTCTCTTTTCGACTCTCTCACTCTTTCCCTCTCTTTTTTCTCTCTCTTTCCTTCTTTTTCTCTCTCCTGTTCCACTCTATTCCTCAACCTCTCACTCATTCTCTCTTTCCTCCATTTCTCTTCTCTCTCTCTCTCTAATTCTCTTTCTGACTCTCTCTTGCTCTTTCCCTCTCTCTCTCTCTTTCCCTTTGTGTCTTTCTCTACTCTCTCTCTCTCTTTCTATGTCCCCCTCTCCACTCCGTAACTGTAGTGAAGATGAATGGGTGAGAATTTGTGGTCAGAGAGGTTGAAAATTTCACACAAAGCTAACAAGCTCCATTCTCACATAAAGATAAACTCTTTCACTACCTTTGTAGCCCTGAAAGCTTTTCTTTTTTTAAACTCAGGAAAGACTGAAAAGCAGTAGTATCCAGCTACAGTAGTGGTGTGCAAAGAGAATGTTAACAGCATTTTATATTTAATGCATTCTGTACATAATATAGAACTGAATATCTGTCCCTTACAGATATCCCTCACAACTTTTTAGATGAGGGACAGTCTAAACACAGAGGTAAAATACCTTGAGCAGGTGGCAATAAAGCGACACCAAATAAGGATGAAAAAGTCTGAAATTAGCAAAGAAAGGGAAGACTGTTCTCCTATTTCAGTTCTGATTAATTGCCATTCGTATTCTATACTAATATAAAAAAGAGATGTTCAAAACTACACTGTTTATAGTTTTCTTATGATTCAATGTGTCTGGTGTTGCTAACAGAGCATCAAACAGATTAAACAAAACTGCTGAGGTGGTGTGTGTTTGTGTGTGTGTGTTTGTGTGTAGGAGTGGGCAATATGCAGTGGTGGACTGTAGTATCTGTACTTTATTTAAGTATTTCCAAATTGTGATATATCAAATATCCTACTTTTTACTCCACTACTTTTTTGTACAAATGTGTTGTTACTAATCACTCTGAAGTGGGAGAAAACTGGATTTTCCATGACATCCGAAAGACTCTGATGCACTTTCGAAATAAATCAAACCAATCAAAGTGCACCTTTGACTAAACCCCATCACTGAACACTGACACTGATACCCGATTTCTCAGGAGTTTGCATGGGGAGCATGATTTTACTCATTTCCTTAACAGAAGACCAAGAGGTGAAATTTATGATTGTTTATGATGTGTTATGTGCACAGATATCCCTCACACCTTTTTTAAGTGAGGGACAGTCTTACAAGAATTTCTACTTTTCAAAAAAGTGGTTGACATAAGCTGGTTAGAAGAACACAACTTTGGTTCTAGATTTCTCCTCAATGCCCCCATCCATTGCACTGATTTGTTTAATTTGATTAGCAGCTCACCTGATTTAATTTAGTAAAGAACTGATCCATCAAACCAGGTACTAACAGGTACTTAACAAGCAAACTGACATACATAAAATAAC
Source organism: Piaractus mesopotamicus (assembly GCA_023558415.1). Lineage (NCBI taxonomy): Eukaryota > Metazoa > Chordata > Actinopteri > Characiformes > Serrasalmidae > Piaractus > Piaractus mesopotamicus. Next base: position 2,711 of record JAILXH010119649.1, read on the forward strand.
TACTTACTACATAAAGGTAATTTGTATTTATTCTACAGTACTTTTGTATTTTAACAGAAGTAAAAATCTAAATAGAGGACTTTAAATAGCATTAACTTCAGTGTTAATGAGCTTAGTGATGACTGTGCTATGTTTAGATATAGGTAACTGTTTCTAGATACTGTATTTATCCAATGGTTTATGATGTACATGGCTACTTCGTGCTTAAACAAAACAGTGTTAAAACACTTCCAGCCCTTAAATCCACCTATTTATCTCAGCAGTGAGTGTGTTTCTACCACATTCACATCTCTAAGTATTCAAATAAAAACAAAATATTATGAATATAAAAAACAGCAATACAGCAACACATAATGAACAATATTTGAATAGTTATTTTTGGTGGGCCAACGACAAATATCAGCACCACGGCCATGTGCCATTACAGATGAGCTCTATGTATGTGTTGTGTGTGTGTGTGTGTTATATGTGTGTTATTTGTGTGTTTGTATCATTACAGCTTGTGAGGCTTTGAGATTTATTAGTATGCTGCATTTGTGTGTGAATTGTTTTTGTATTTTTTGGACAGAACCACCGTAAACAAGCAACATATCCATCTTTCTCTACAGGACAGCTCTAAAGTGATTTTCTCTGTCCAGCTAAGACTCCTCAGAGTGTGTGCATGCATGTGTGTATGTGTGTGTGTAATCTCCTTTCATCTGCATGGATCAAAACACGCAGCCTGGCTTTGGCTAGGGTGAGAGATTATTTCTCGTGCTGAGCACTCAGCTGTGAACCACTTTATCTGGCATACTGAAATTTCAGAGAAAAGTTTAACCCTTAGAAGTTACCCTGTTACTGCTGACAATATCAAAAGCTTGGTGTAATTTTATATTATTTTTTCTTGTGTAGTTCACTGAAACAAGTGGAGAAATTCTGCCGACCATTTAGATTTTAATCTCTATCAATCTATCCTTATCTATTTCAATCTATACCACATTTGTGTGAGGAGAAAAGGGACATTTTATTTGAAATTTGAACTTTTTTAATTTGAAAAGTTATTGGCACATAGTCTTGTTTACTTTTTCTGCCATGTTCTTGTCATTCCTGGCATCAAAAAGGTTCAGTGTCAAATCCAAAAAAATAAAGAATGTCGATTTAAAATGTAATTCATTATGTAACTAACTATTTACTTAAATATGTAATCACATAATTACAGTGATTAAAGTGGTCAGAGAGAATTAAAGTGAGGCAATACATTTATCTGTATAAAATGTGTGCATTACTTCCACATTAACATCTTACATTAACACAATTTAGTCTTTTAATTTTGTAATTATTTGTGTATTGTATATTTTATCCATATGCAATGCACCGCTTTTTCCAGTGTTTGAATAAAACAGTAAAAGTTCTAAGGGTTAAATCAAGAAATTCTTGGACAAACAAAGCTGGAAGTTCATGATCCTTGAACTCAGGATGTTAAAGAGATACAACAGACTGTACACATACAACAGCAAAACATATATGACTCACAGCATCCAGCTGAGTTTCCCATTAGACAGCTTCGTCTCTACTGTGCAACCTCTGGGGACATTGTAGATTAGAGCAAGAGAGAGAGAGAGAGAGCGAGAGAGAGCAAGAGAAAGAGAGAGAGCGAGAGAGAATGAAAACGAATGAACAGCTTGAGGAAAATAAGGCCATCAGAAACATTCTTTGGCTTTCAAGACTGTTCTGAGCCTGTTCTATAAATTCTCACCCCATCAGCATCACAATCACTAAATTAATCTCTGTCACTATTCGTCTCAAACTATCATTCACCATTTCCATTTTTTTCCAAGCATGTCCACTTCTCAAAACACATCTTGAAGGTACCTGGCAATATACACAGATGCAAATTTTACCATTTTAATCCACTCAATAACTACATTTACATGCACACCAGTGGACTGATAGTCTAACTAATAGTGCTACTCTATTTTGTTACTGTTGGAACAGAACGTATCTCAAAAATTTAACTTTAAAGGAGTTAATGTGTCTCATTAACAATAAAAGATAATGTAAAAACATTTTACTCTAAGACGTTTCAGATGATTTCTATAAATCCAATTGAAATTTTGAAACAATGTTAACGGCAGCTGGCATTTTCAAAATTATGTCAAATGTAAACAGCATGGTCATAGTCTGACATAGTTCTTTGTTAAAGCTTAGCGAGTTAAAACAAACAGACCAATATTTGCTGGATCATTCTTTAGAAACTAATGAAAACATTGGAGTCACAAACATCGAGGGACAAGAGTGAAACAACCGAACCAAACTGATGAAAAAGATCTTCTGCACAGCCTCACAGAAGTATTTCCCACAGAGCAACCTAAACAACCTCTTTTCCTGAAAGCACGGCATTAAGTGAGACAGAGTATGTTCTTCAGCATGTACTCTTGATAAAGTTGAGACTCTTCACAACAAAATAAGATTAAAGGTTAAAAAGGCACAGTGGAAGCTTTATAAAATGCAGCAAGGTCAACATTTGTTAGTAAGACATGAATGTGGCCATTATCAAGCCAAGAATTCAAAAATAAAATTACAAAGATGTCTCATAAATTATCACTCTTTTGGGGCAGAGGGTAATGAAAAAGAAGATTTTGCTCTTCACACACTTTTTACCCTCGAGACATGCATTTAATCCTTCCAGAACCAACTTGGTTGAACTTATACCGCATAAATACTCTCAAGCGGCCTCATTTCGCCAAATAATCTCATGTTTCGCTTGTTTGTCATGTAATCACACGTTTGACGTGAACTGGGTTTATGGGAAACTTTCTGAAGTAGATCATATTCATAATGATAGCCAAGGGAACTTAGAGTAATGGTTTCCAAAACGCAAGAAATTAACATTTCTCCAGAAATGTCAAGGCTCCAGTACCACAACACATGCCTTTGGAGTGTTCTAATTATTTGGAAGCGTTGCTCAAAATACGCTTTGTGTTGGTTGTATGTTGTTTGGCGTCTTTGCTAAAACTTGATTTTAAAGTGGAAAGGACCAGATTTTCCAACCCTACACTAAGAGACTGCAATATATGACAACAAGACAAAGCTCAGATCAAAAAAAAAAAGAACACAGAAGAAACATTTTAACAACGTGGTAATAGGCCAGAAGGTATGCCGTAAAGACTGGATATTTTTATCATATATTTTTGAAAGGATTGTCTATGCAGCCTTTTGGGTTCTGTCACAGGCCAAAAAGTTGATGGTCTCATTTAAAGCCTTTATTTCAAATCTCTGGAGCTAGCACAGCAATTCAAGCCAACAAGACATTAACTACGCAATAGAACACAAGAGGGAGTGTGTTATCGCGAAATAACATTACGTCTGTGATTGGTCGCAGTTATCGCAGCAGATCATCAAAGCTGTGATATTATTCGCAATAACACACAGCCTCGAGTGTTCTATTGCTTTTATACAACAGTTAAATAAATAAAGTACTAAATTAATAAATCTGGTCGTGAACGTGGCATTTAATATATTTTAATGTGAGAAATTCCTTCCGCCGAACTATAGTTTCTTAACAAGCAGCTCGTTGCTACGTCAGAGTAATGAACTCCGCTCACTCGCTGCACAGCCGGCAGTGCGTTCTTCAGCTCCTTACACTAAATTCCCAAACTTTCATTACCACTCAGCAGCTTTTCAGTTGGCAGCTGTGACAGAAGAACACCTAAACAACCTGGAAAAAACAAAAATAAACCAAAAACCTTTCACTAAATGACCAAATCGGCTGTAGGTCAAATGTAATCTTTAAAGTATCCATTTTCTGTTTGTGCGCAAAGTATGTAGTTCAAATGGTTTGAGCGTCTCCTACAACTGTCAAAGTCGTTGCTTAGCAATGGCGTCTCAGCAGAGTGATACGGTGTTTGTGCAAAAAACGCGCTGTTATGGCAAAATAACAACACGACTAGAACGTTTCTCAACCAATCAGCTTGCGTGGCCGGAACTAACTGTTGTATATGACCTCAAACACGAAAATAAATGTATACATTAGTCAACTTTAGTAAACTTTAAGGCTTAACAATTTCAATACAGCATTGAGAAACAGAAAAAAATGTTTCGTAACAGTGTAACAGAATTTAAAGCTGTATCATCAGTACACTCCTTAGCCTCTTCTGAGGGTCTCTTTTCATGGAAAACACCGCAACAAATCAAAACAAAGCATTTGGAGGCATCCTATCAGAGTAAAGTGGGCGGAAAAGAGTTGGTATACTATGCATGTACCCACCCTTAAATGACTGGGATTTTTTTCTGATGTCCAAGTGGCTGTGATTTTTAGGCTAGCCTACAAGAATTGCTGACGTTTACTCAGTCACTCATTCATTGTTATTGAAAGGCGAGACAAGCAGGTCGAGCTGTATACCATTAAACGCCACCCTTATACCCTCCCAGTGCTACCAATATATCAAATAAGGGAAGAAAGAAGAAACAAATCCACTGAAACATATTGTGTCTCTGATGAAAACCCAATGACAGGTAATATAACGCAGAGGTATTTGACTTTGAGCTCAAACTGTCTGATTTCAGTTGCCTTGCTGTATCTTGCTGCATGAGCAGCCTTATTTACTTGTCTTAAGTTGGGGGTGCTGAAATTTTAAGCACCATATATGTGATGTGAACAATGACATCATGCTAAATGATTTGGCTTTCTCTATCTGAATTTTTGGACAGTTTACATCATACAGAATGTGTCATACTGCACCATAATAAATACAAATAAGTGACACCTCGGATCGCTGATGCACATCCTCTCTCTGCTATCTCATTCTAGGCTAATTTTATGCAAATGAGCTGAGTGGGGACCAGTCAGATTGCAATAAACATCAAAACTTCAATCTAACACCAATTTTTAAATGTTAAATGACACTGCTACCCAGAAGTGAGTAGCTGGTCAGCTCTGCTCACCACAGAACAGGTTCAGTTCTGACTAACAAAAGCTTTACTGACAGAAATTTAGATCATAATGACTCAAATCTGAGGAAGCAAAGTCGAGCGGCTGACGTTAGATGAAGAGAAAGCCGAAACCTAATGCTAGCCAGCTCCTCTTTACTCGCTAACGTTAGTTAAAGTGATCCTAACAACCCAGTACATGTTTGATTCAACTAACTGCTCTGCTATCACAAGTATAGATGATAAAAACTTACTACAGTGTGAGAGTAAAGTCGACTGATTGGTGATGGACTGACAGAAAGCTGAAACTGGACCTGTTCTGTAGTGCCTTAAGCTGTAGCCTGCTAAGCTAAGCTAACGCGAGTGTACGGTGCCTCCCTCCGTACTAGGGGTCAGTTCATTTAGAAGATAAAGACTCGTATCTGAGATCACAAATTCGACTGTCTGGTGTTGAAGTGACAGAGCAACAAAAATAAAATTGTTCTGTGGTGCTCAGAGCTGTACCATACTGGGTGACGCAAATGCTAGTGTACTTAGCCAGATACAGGTGAAACCCACCGCAGTACAGGCTGTTTCAGTAACTGATGCTCAAACCCCTTTTAGAGGATAAAGAAGATGAAGGCACGCCGGGAGACTGGAGCTGGAGTAACAAACGGAGTGCATGTATTTGCATCTATGTGTGAGTAGCCTGTTAGCAGTTAGCCACTCATTTGTGTCATTTTCTTCAGTATTTCCCGGTTCTGATTTAGTGGCACAACAGACGGGAAAAGAATCCGTAAGCGGTCCCCAGAGTCCGGAGCAGCGCAGAACGGCCCAATACAGCCCTGAGAACCAATTGGCTTAACAGTAGAAAAGAGGCCTCTCTCTCTTTGCACCTCAACCTGTGTGTGTTTTTGTGACATGGCCAAGGTTGTCGAGTGAAGCAATTTGGATCGCTGTATTGAAAATACAGCATTAAATTAAACAGTGCACAGCTACTGCAGATTTTAAAAATACAAATAATAATAGAAAAATACAATCTCCACTCTGAAACAAGCACACAGTAGTCTTTGCTGTGCTCAAATGATAAAAAAGTTGAGACCTTTGTGTTATTATTGTTTTAACAGATGCAGTCCTGATATCAGGGGATGCTGCAGCACCTTCATCACCTCCACTTCCTTCATCCCTAATTCCAGGTGGGGATAGTCAACAAGTAAAAGTACATATCTAAATGTGCTCAAGAATGAAGCTGGAATGATACTGCGATGTGTTAATCGCTATTTTCAGAACAATCAGAATTTGAAAGACTTCACCAGCTGGAGAACGAGCAGTTTTTGCTCACATTTTCAAGAGAAAATGCACACTTTACACAAGATTCTGAGTACCTGTAGACATAAATGCAAGTGTGTGTGCAAGTACAAATCAACGTGGACTCTGACAGATATGTTACTCTGCTAATAACAGTCAGTTATAATTTAGACCCAGGTAGAGAGCTAGTTAAATCTGTTTTCATGAATTAATTCATGACCTAGCAGTTGGCACATCATGTGAAAATTATGAAATGAATAATAAAACGAATCCATGGAGAATTCATTCGCTACTGCTATATGCGTCACAATTGCCATGCAGCCAATGCTGGTCCAGCAAAACTAAGCTTGCCTTGTCTTGCTGGGGCTTGTTCTATTAGAGGGTGCACAATAGGCGCGGAAAAAGTTTTTTGCAAGAACTTTTATTCCTCCGAGTCAAACTAATCTGATTAGTACATAATAAGAGTTATCTGAGGCATAAATGACTGCACATAGAAAACACCTACCGAAGATATGCATGGTCAACATCTATGACACACATACAAACACACATAACAACAAATGCAGTGACCTGTATGCAAATCACACCGAACGAATCTTATGCAATGCCATGCAATTAAGTGCCACATGGAGTACTCTCTTCTTTCCTGTGGTTGCATTAGCACTAATGGGAAGACAGAAGGTGTGTAATATTTTCAGTCATTTGCACATCTATAACGTCAAAAGACCTTGAACCGGAGCAGGTTTTTATCTACCCTGTCTCTCTGGTGAGAGCCTTCTGTCTTTTAAAGAGCTTTTTAGAAGCACCCAGACAGATATATCATCATAAAGGTGGAGAAGCTTTTAAATGAGGAGAGGTACAGGCTGAAAAATCTGTCTGCATTTTGGGCCTGGAGCGCAAAAACAGGGGGAGGGGCTGCTTTGCACTGTCAGAGTTGTCTTGAGGTTACAGGTGATGTTTATAAAGTACAGTGGTATAAAATATTTGTAAGTGATGCTCATAACTCATACAACAAAGTACTACCTTGGAAACATATTAAAATATATTTCATACATATCCTGGAATATGCAGATGTTACACTTATATATGTGGAAAGTAGAGTATGACAAAATAGTAACAGGTGATGCTTTTAGGTGATGTTAGGACAAAATAGTTAGAAATTAATATTTATAAAGTAGAATAACAGAATAAAATAACTGTAGATTGTATTTATAAAGTACACTAAAATAGGTGAAATAACATGGTTATAGGTGACATAAAATGACTAAAATAAAAGTTATAGGTGATATTTATAAAGTCGACTACAATTAAATTAAAAAATGTTGATATTTCTATAAAGTCAACTAGAATAAATGGTGATATTTTCTATAAAGTCAACTACAATAAAATGTAGTCAATGCTTTTAGCATAAACTAACTAGTCACAGATCTTGTTTATAGACTACAATGAAATAATTTAAGGAGTTCGTTGCATTGCATTAAATGCCACTTTGATTTATTTTTTTTCATGATATACATTGAGAGTGGTCTTCTCATATTCAAGAAATATCAATGCTTTATTATGACTAATACCACTTTTATTAGAAAAACAAAAAGGTGTTTCTTGCCAAAGTGCATTACACATCAGCTGTAATTCTTTCCAAACTTCTCCTTGTTTTTACTGGATATACAGCACTTTGGAACGAAACTCTTCAAACATGGTCATATGCAAAAGTTTCCTCTGGTCAAATTACATGTTTTGTTGATTTTAATGCACAATTACTGTTTATTAGCTGAATTTAACAGAAGAAATACAATAAAACAGAAAATGTGGCCTGTTATGTTTTGTTTTTTTCCAATATTTAAACATCAGTAAATAAGAAAAAATGCCATATTTAAGTTTCCTGTAGAGAATGTGTTAACTTATCTTCACTCTAAAAAATCAACAAAACATGTCATTTCACTGGAGGTCTTCAAACTTTTGCCTACGACTGTAGGTTATGTTTATTAAGTACACTACGATTAAACAGTTACAGCTTCAATACTTGTTAGCCAGTTTAAGATATTAGTCCCTTATCCAAATAGTTAGAAAATATCTGAATGAATATGCATTCTAGTATTTATCTGTGCAGGGCAACTCTGAAATTGGAAATATTTCCAAGCCATATTTTACTTAGTTTGTATGAGAAAAATAATCGACATTGACAGAACGTCTACTGACCATATAAAATAGATGTTTATCAAAACCATCCATTCAATCATAAAATCATACAATCAGTCACACACATAAACATAGGTACGTAAACATAGACACATGAACACAGATGCTTGCACACACAAAGCGTGTTTATATACATGTGCATATATTGGCTCAGCCAACATTATGTCCACATGGACTCTTCGTTATTAGTGAAAGCAGTGCAGATAGTTAGTAATTTGTTTAACATTTTTAGTCACTGCATTATTTTACTGTTTTGATGTGTTCATTAATGTTCTATAAAGTGGGAAAAGAGGAATAAATAAAGAAAACTCTATGCGTAGGCGTGTCTAAACTTTCAACTAGTAGTGAACATGTGATGCTAGACTTGCGTGCAGTGTCGTGTTTGTAGAGGTGTGACATTTTGTTCACTCGGGGTCCGGGTCAGGACCCGGAGCCAGGGTCCGTAGCTGGGGCCCGAATCTGAATGTGTATGAGTGTGTTTGTGTGTGAAAGAGGGAGGTCTTACACTCTGTGTGATGCGGATGTCCGCCTGCTGGGGGAGATCTGTGAAAAGCGTGACCTCGTGGACCGCCGTGTCCCCGGCACCGCTCTGCATTGGCCCCATGAGACCCAGCTGCAGCTCTGAGGACATAACATAAAACTCAGACCACTTGGACACAGCACTGTTTGAAGACACTCACTTGAGCTGGTCTAAGACCAGTTCGTTTCATTTAACCCTGCATGGGTGTTTTGCCCCCTATTTACAAATACCAGCACTTTCGCTACCACTCACAAGCCTGGGATCACTTGACAGACTAATAACTTGCTTTTTTATTCCATGACAACTTATACAGTTAAGAGTGAAATATTATAAGCTAGTATACTTATTATAAACTATCTGTAGATGGTTTATTCAATAGTTCAAATTGTTTAGTAACAAAAAGGCATTATTAAGTGGTAAGTAATACACTATAATTATCTCAAATAGCCTCAAACTTTGATCCCCACCTTTCAGATATGAGGCATTCTATACATTAAATTTATTATAACTTCATTATTTATACTGTACAGCTTTCTCAATTACTATAAAATCATTATATATTATCATATTCTACTGGAAAACCACATTTTCCTCACTTTTTTAATTTTTCAAATAAGAGTTTGATGTTGTATCTCAACACTGCTAAACTTTCTGACTGTTGACTCCCCAGTACGTACAGACCATTTAGTCTAAGCTGCAAACACAGCCTGTTTTAAATTAACTGTTTTTATGATCCAAAAAAAGTACAAGAAAAGTGCAGGGTATGAGGCCTTTTCTAGAAATGTCTGCATGTTTAAATGACTGAGATGTAAACAAACTTATTCAGAGTGGTTTGGTGTGAAATGCGGTGTTCTAGACAAACTTACCAAGTCAGAATTCTTTAGTGGTGGTGATAGGAACCAGACGTCTGAAGAGCTGAATGCCTCTAGAAGCTCCCTCACAGAACGTTATCACATGAAAATAGTTATGAATACTCAGCCTCATGTGTGAGACATTGTTTAATGGTAGTTTTGTGGTGCAAT
>JAILXH010119663.1:7812-19376 GCA_023558415.1 Piaractus mesopotamicus
TGAAGGTGTCAGCTATGTAGAATTGGGCCGTGAAACCTCCTGGCAGGCAGTAGGTGGCATTCTGGAAATTGACGTTGAGGCCAAATGAGTGGAGGAAATCCAGACCGGCAATGAGTGGAAATGCCAAGTCCATATGGCCCATGATGTAAAATGGATGGTGCATGCAGTGGGTATGTAGCTGACAATCGGACTCCACAAGGCCTTTGGCAGCTCGGGACTGTCCGTCGGCGAGTAGAAAGTTTTTCTCTCTGCATGGTTTTCACACCTCCTTCTTCCCCGTTAGCGCCTCCCACAGAGACTCCTGCATCATAGAATAGGTACTGCCAGTATCAACCATGGCTGTGACCTTCCGACCTCTGATGATTAGCGGCAGTGTTAACATCCCAACTGGAGATGGAGCAGGTTGGAGTACGCTGGTGTGAGCGGGGTTCTGAGCTGAGCCCTTCTGGCTGGCCTTGGAGATCTGGAGCCTTTTGCCTGCGGCATCCTGCTGTACCTGGTTCCAGTAACTCTTTGCAGCGATCAGGTCCCTCTCCACCAGTGTTCCGACTCTCACCAACTCATCCACCGTCTTAACCGTCCCCCTCAGTAGACTTGCCAGCCAAGGATTGCAGTTCCGCAGAATGGCCTAGAGTAGATCCCTCTCGGTCATGTCCTCTTTCCATTTTAGGCACAGAGCTCGGTACTGGAAAGCAAAGTCTCTGATACTCTCCTGGGCCCTTGTCTTCAGTCTCTCAGCCGACGCTCAGCCTCAGCTTCATAGTCCTCCGACAAGAAAGAGCAAAGAAAGACTGCTTTGAATTGCGCCCAAGTCCCAGCTCCTCTTTCATGGTCGTCAGCTCCTCTCTGTGTCATGGAGTCACCTGAGCAGCTGTGTAACTCCTGCAGCTTGGTCTTCAAACCACAGATCCTCTCCTCCATAACCTGAAGGTGCTCTGCTAGGGCAACCTGAATGATGTCCTCAGGAGGCGGAGGTGGAGGGGGTAGCGGCCACTCAGGAGCCTCCTCCTGGCCAACTAAACTCTCTTCCTCCTCATCTAACACAATGTACAGGTGGCTCAAAGTGTCAATGATCTCGCTGACTTCATCTCTTCGGGTGACGAATGGTCCAGCCGTGAAATCTAGTAGGGGCGAGGTCTCAGCTCCCATCTCTGACCGCAGGGTTGCCATAGCACACAAGACAGAGACACAAACACCGTTAGAACCAACAGCAGTACCTGGATCGAATGTGAGGTGTAGTCAGGGTTAGGATAGCTACTGAAAAATAAGTTGTTAGCTAATTTGTAGCTACCTATAATTTAGCTACTTTTCCAGAAAAAGTAGTGTAACCATTTGCCTAGAGAACCCACTAGGTAATTAGCTACAAAACAAATGAGGGGGATACCTCTGGGATGATGTAAATGCTATGGTGTTTAGTGATATATAGAGGCAGCCAAAGAGGTGAGTAAGATGACCAACAGAACCACAATGAAACAGGAAGAAGCTGAGACATTTTTTTTTATCTAAATGTAGAAAACACAATAGATGATAGAAAACCAAAAGAAATATAACCCTACAAACAAACCAGCACAAAAACAAACCCTCCCCAACCAATCCAACACTCAGAGCACAAACAGTCTTTAAAAAAAAAGCATAACCATAAGCCATTTAGCATGGGTTTTGGTTTAGGGTAATCCTTAAAGAAGAAAATAGTTTGGTCCCACCAGCCTATAGCAGTCCATGGAGATTGCAGCTTGTAGGAGACGTAGGCCCAACGGGACAGATGTAAGTTGGGGTGAAGCGATGAACAAAGACCCAGCAAGCTTTCAAATAGTCCTCAGTTTCTCCCAACAACAGCCTCAGCATTTGTGCCATATAAAGTCTCCTTTTGCGTAAGAGGATAAAGGCGAGTCCCCAACCACCATACTTTTAGCATGTTAGCTTTAGCACGTTAGCATTAGCACGCTAGCATGACTTGGTCTCCCATAAACAAATGGACAGGAAACAGTATATTCATTTATACATCCCAAAAAAGAAAGAGAAGAAAAGAAAATACTTACAATGAGTCTGAAACACTAGGTTTCTCAAAAAGGAGATTAGCCACCAGAGAGAACATGTGCCTGAAGGTCAGCTCTTTACTACTTTCTTCCTGGCTTCCTCCATTTATACACCTGAACAGGGCAACCTTCCTACAGCCCCCTAGTGGATAGGAGGAGGAATGACCCCAAAAACACTACCTGGCATGAGAATGCCTGATACTGGTAACCAGGATGGTTAGAGTAGTGACTACTTTTTAGCTACTTTTTGAAAAGTAGTGCACTACTTTTCAGCTACTTTCAAAGTGCGATTGTCAGAAGGTTTGTGAATCTCCACCTGACACACCGAACAAGCCCAACTGATCGTGTGAAAAAGACACTGCATTTAATCATGTGCCAGAAAGAAACATACAATTGAAAAGATGCAAAACAAATATACAAAAAGATCACCAAGAAGTAAGTTTAAGTGTAACCCAGAATCAAATTTACACAACCAAAGGAGTGATATCCAACAAAAATTTAGACTAAAGGCAAAGTCACATTTATCCTAACAGAAATCAACAAAAATAAATGTATACAAACCAAACAACTGTGTGCAAAGCATTGTCAACTGATGAAATAAAACTGCTCCAATTGAAACATTTTAGCAAGATATATACAGACATGACATTCAGAGTCCTTTGGTAAATTTAAGCAACACTTTAGCCTCAAAATCCTGGTTCTGTTTGGGTTGAGAATCAGGCCTGCGCAGCTGAATAATCTCTCCACTGCTGCAGAGCTGTCGCGGCTCCACAGCAGAACTAGATTTTTAGGTAAAATAACATAATCCTCCTTTGCTGTAAAATCATTATAACACACAGTTCTAACAGTTTTCACAATAAATGGTCTTAAATGTTGGAGTTAATGTATAACTGCTAATTCACCCTTTAACACTGAAGACTGATGCGCAGACTGCTGGTCACACAACAACGCAGATAGCGAAAAGGCAAAGAGAAAGATTTAAGACAAACATCGATAATTTAGAGATGAATGGACTTTATAAGCACTCAGCTGGTTTCCTCATATGTTTAATCTGCAACAAGTCGTGAAGCTGAAGTCAGCTTCTCATTCTCCAGCTTCGCGTTCGAATTCTCCCGTTCCATCTTAAATGGCGCAGCAGTACAGTGTGGCGCCTCAGGCACCATTTATGTTGGAACTGGACAATACGAACGAGAAGCAGGACAATGAGAAGCAACTTCACCCTTGTAAAAAGTTGAACATTGAGAGATATTTTGCAAGAAACTCGCAGAGAAGTTTCCTGAGATGCGAGAAAAGCAGCTAAAGCTGAGCTAAAGGGTAAAGCAGAGCAAACGGAGTCTGCGTTTTCGTTTATAATTTAAGCCTGTGTCAGCACATACTGAGGCATACTTACAGCCAAGATGGTAAAACAGACATAAATGTTGTGTCTCCCACTTTTGTTGAAAGGACAAAGTGACACTTTTTAATGTAAGAGCAATAATTTACAACTGTTATAATAATTGTTAGTTTGAATAAGCTGTTAAGGTTCTAGTCATTAAGGCTGCTGTTAAATGAAGAAAGTTGTCAGTGTCACGTATGTGAAAGGGGTGGAGTTTGAGAGAGTGAAAAAAGAGAGAGAGAGAGTGTGTAGAGAAGCAGCCGTGAGTTGTCATGGTTTCTCTCTGACCTGCAACAACGAGTAGCCGAAGCAGTTGTGTTTTTTACATTAAATGTGGCTCCACTAAAGTCTAATGCCAAGTCCTTCACTCTTCTTTGTTTCCTCATCCTTGCTACCTATCGCCGACCAAACTAACCCACAGCCCTGAGTCTCAGTAAGACCGTGAAGAAACAAAACTTAAGTTTTACACCAACATTTCGGTTGTGACCCCTGAGCTAAGCCTGCTAGTAAGGGATGATCAGCGCGTGGGGCCAGCGTGTGCCTGTTTGCTGGAGCTGCCCGCGGCTCGGTCAGGATTGCACAGTCACCACCTGCCCAGTTAACAAATGCGTTCTATGGTTCACATTTTGCGTAGATCACCTGAAGCCTGTAGCGAAATTGTAGTGAAAATTATCGCTATAGCTACACAAAAAATTGTAGGTGCTACAGCTATTAGCTACATTTCATAAAACTGTAGTGGCTACAGCTATTAGCTACAAAAAATGTAGTTAACTACAAAAAGTAGCGCGCTACTTAGCTACTCCCCTATCCTTGGGTGTAGTCTAGTGGCCCCGCTGGGAAACAGGAGGCAGTGCCCAGGAGGTGGGGCTTGGGACTCGTGCACCGTCCACCTTTCTTGCGGTTCTCCTCGTCTCCCCACAATCCTCAAAGGGTTACATCCTTGCTCAGGGTTGGGACCCAGCCCTCTCACAGCCATTATTGGGGCCCGGTGAACGGATGCATGGCACATACCTCTAACATCCAACTCACAGCAGGGGGAAGGGAGGCAAACTCCAAGCCCTCTCGGAGCTGGAATGGGAGGGGAGAGAAGGTGAGCTCTGGGCTTTCTTGGAGTGGAAATAGGAGGGAAAGGAAGGAGCCCTCTCTGAGCAGGGAGCGGAGGGGGAAAAGAGGCTCTGGTCCTCCTCGGAGCAGGGACTAAAGGCACGAGGGGGGTGAGAGGGGGTCACCACATGCTGCTCCTCAAGCTGCTTCCATCTCTTGTCAGCGTCATGAAAAGCCACCTGCAGCTCCTTTCAGCAGGCCAGATGTATGCCCTTAAGGGTCTTAATGGACTCCTCTTCTGCCATGGAGACTCCCTCGGCTGAGAGGGACAAAGCTTATTGCTCTGCCTCCCCGTCACTGCACCCGCTCCCTAGCTCGGCTGCCTGGATCAAACGTGAGGTGAAGTCTAGCAGCCTTACTGCGGAACAGGAGGCAGTGCCCAGGAGGTGGGGCCGTCCACCCTCGCGGTTCTGCTTTTGTCCCCGCTGTCCTTGTGGGATTTCGTGCTCGCTCAGGGTTCAGGACCCCCCTTCCTGACAGCTCTCACGGCCGTCATCAGGGCCCGGTGGACGGGCACATGGCGCAGTGACATATTTGTCTCTTTGTGGAAGTAAAAATATAGTGTAGGTTCTAAATTTCAGAAATTTAGAACACAAACCGGCAGACTTACCGCCACCTACTGACTAAGGTACACATTAAGATTAGTATTGAATTAATTAAAAAAGTAACATTTGTATTTTAAGGTACTCGGATTCCATCTGAAGTAATTTTAGAGTAGTATTTACAAAAGACAAAAAACATAAATACTTTTAAAAACATTCATATCCTCAAAACAATATTGAAAGGAGTACTGTTTCAGCACTTTTAAAGTCCAGAAATTAAAGTGATGATTCTGCCCAAAGTCAAGACTTGTTTGTTTGGTATCTATGGCTTCTTCTTTCAAATAGGTATGCTTATGTGAATTCTGACACCATCTAATATATTGTTATCTATTAAAAAGTACAATAGTACTTTGCATAGTTACAAACAGTAGTAGCAGCCACCTTTAACCTTGAATTATGCCTGGATGTTTGTAGATTTTTATAGATAACACTACATCTTACTGTGTCAGAAGCCAAGATTAAGATTATGTAACAGTTTTTTGTAGTAGTTTGAAGCAAGTGGGTATAAAGTTTGCCTAATGCTAGCAGGTGGCTTTAAGCTTCCATTATGTTAGCTTCATTAGTCTTGTAGATTTGATTTGATTGTTGGAACCATCACTTCAAGGTCCTTGTGCCGTGACAGGGTCTTTTCCGGAATTTCGACGACAGCTTCCTGCCAGTGCTGGAGCCACATATGGAGCAGCTGGTAGCAGACACACATGAGAGCAAACAGCGCTGTGTAGCTGAGATTATCTCCGGCCTCATCAGAGGATCCAAACACTGGAGCTACAGCAAAGTACACTCACATACCAAACATTTTCATGACACATGACATATATCGCAATATTTAGCTTTTCGAAAAGTTTGCAACCATGTCGCAAGAGACAGAATGCACCAACAAAACTGTGCTGCCACATTTAAAAATGGCTGAATATATGAGTTATGTTTCAATGTTTAAAATAATTATAACAAGTAAATAATAAAATATCAACATAATGCGCTGGCATCCAGTTAGGTGCTTGTTACTGTGCAGTTTATGCACTTACTATGAACTGATGAAAACTGTTACCTATGAAATACTCAGAAAGTGTATTGTGACTTAATTAATCACAATAATGATAATGTAACATCAATATTGCCCCCACCAGCCCACCCCCCCTATCCCCGCCAAATGTGTAAATCAGTATTTACACACACTGTCATAATTTTGTTTTTTTTGCAGAACAGTCGGGAATAACTACAGGTTCCGTGATATGATATTAGAACTATACTCGAAGCACTATGCAATTATAAAGTGATATTGTTCGAAGGCCTAAAAGCCTCTAAGGGTCCTCCACTGGCAGTCCGTCACATTGTAATACTAAGCATATCACAAACCTTTGAATATCATAATAGAATCATATCAGTGCTCAAATATTGTGAGAATATTGTGTTGTAGGGCTTGTAGCATTTCCCTACTCTGCTGAATAATGCTAGTGAAATAAAGCATTCCTAAACCTATTTCTGTTCAACCTATTTCATGGTGTTTGTGTGTGTACACAGGTGGAGAAGCTGTGGGCTATGCTATGTCCTATCCTCCGTACTGCACTTTCTAATATTACCATTGAAACCTACGGTGACTGGGGCACCTGCATTGCCACTGCTTGTGTAAATATCTCTCCGCTGTCCTCTTTGTCTTACCACTGCGGTTTATCTCCTTGTGGACACATGTATTATGGACTTATTAACGTTCATAAGCATATATGTGCTTAAATGTTTGTCTGGTCTATATATTTTTGTGTGATACAGGAGAGCAGAGACCCACGGAAGCTGCACTGGCTGTTTGAATTGCTAATGGAGTCTCCTGTCAATGGAGAGGGAGGCTCATTTGTTGATGCCTGGTATGATGATATAGATGTCACAGTACATTCTGTTTTATTTGACTGCCACATTTATGCCATTAGAAAATAGGTTATTGGTGCATGCAGCCAGTTGATTCTAAGATAATTAAAGAATTCTTTTCATTTTGGGAAATGTAATAGACTTTGTATTACAGCCCCATTTCCAAAAAAGTTGGGATGCTGTGCAAAATGAAATGAAAACAAAATGCAATGGTTTGCAAATAATTTAAACCATATGTTTATTTGAAAATAGCACAAAGACAGCATATCAAATGTTGAAACTGAGAAACTTTATTGTTTTTTTGATGGCAGCAACACGTTCCAAAAAAGTTGGGACAAGGAAACAAAAGACTGGTAAAGTTGTGTAATGCTAAAAAAAAACACCTGAAGGATTATTGGCAAAAGGCAGAGGTGTAAGTAACGAATTACATTTACTCTCGTTACTGTAATTGAGTACAGTTTTCCCTGTAACAGTACTTTTTGGAGTAGAATTAAATCATAGTACTTTTACTTGAGTTCATTTTTAACAAAATACTTTTACTTCGCTACTTTAATTTTCATAACATTACAGAGTAAAAATAAATTATGAGCGTATCAGCTCAGACACCAATATGAACAAAGTTCGGTTAAATATAAATGGTTGACTAATCAAATACAGCAGGTCCAGCAGGAAAAACACTACAGAGATGTCCAGTTTAGTGGAGAAGGATGGATGAGGACTTAACCAGCACACACGAGGAACAGACCAACATCCAAACGGTCATCTGTGTTCATTTTCACATGAACTAAAGATGATTTCGTTATTATCAGCGGCCAAACACGAAACCTGCCGAGATCCGCTCTCACAACTCTGTGACTGTGAGAGACTGTATAGCTGTTTAACTGTGAAATGCAGTAAAAATGTCTGATTCTGTATGAAGTGATCAGCATGATTACTAGTAAAATATATTATCAGTGAAAATATGCAGTTTGAAGGCTGTGAATGTGTTTACTGTCTGTAGAGGTTCACACCTGTTAACGTAAGCTAGAGTCCAGGGAGCTGATGGGCAGCAGGACTCTCACTAAAATTACATTATTAATTAAGCAATCTACTCATAATTTTGACTAATTTTTTCTCTTAAATGAACTTAATTAAACAGTAACAGCCTCTGCACAGTCTTTCAGGAATTCTAAAAAACTTTCCTGGAAACAGATAAACTAGGACGTCTTATATAATCATCTAACCATGAAACGCATGCAGTGTAATGTAAACCATGCTCCTTACACAGTTCACAGAAAGGTGTGTAAATGTGCACTAGCAGAGCAAACTGTGTTCAGTCTAAGCTCTCAGAACTTTAGTGTTTTTCTGTACAGATTATTTCCAATGATGTAGCCACGTCAGCTCAGAAATATGTTCAGGTTGTGACAGCGGAAATACGACAAAGTAACTAAGTAACTCTGTACTTAAGTAGTTTTTCAACAAACTACTTATTTACTTTTACTTGAGTAATTTTATTTACTAATACTTGTACTTGAGCAAATTATCACTACAGTAATAGTACTTGTACTTGATTAGGGATTTTCAGTACTCTTTACACCCCTGGCAACAGGTCAGTAACCTCACTGGGTAGAAAAAGAGCCTTTGAGAACGTGGCACTGCAGTAAAAACAGACATGATTCTGGACTGGAAATCACTGAGTAGGCTTAGGAACACTTCTAAAAACCACTGTCTGTGAACACAGTTCATCACTGCATCCATAAATGCAATTTAAAACTCTACTATGCATAGAAGAAACCATATATAAACAGGACCCAGAAACGCCACCGCCTTCTCTGGGTCTGAGCTCATTTGAGATGGACTGAGGCAAAGTAGAAAAGTGTTCTGTGGTCTGCCAAATCAAAATTTGAAATTCTTTTTGGAAATCATGGACACTGCATCCTACGAGCTAAAGGCTATCAGGCTTACAGTTGAAAAGCCAGCATCTGTGATGGTATGGGAGTGCATTAGTGCACATGGCATGGGTGACTGGCACATCTGTGAAGGCACCATTAATGCTGAATGATATATACAGGTTTTGGCAACATATATTGTCATTCAGACGATGTCTTTTTCAGGAAAGGCCCTGCTTGTCTCAGCAAGACAGTGTAAAACCACATTCTACACGTTAGAACAGCATGGCTCTATAGAAAAAAGTTAGGGCACTAAACTGACCTGCCTGCAGATCAGACCTGTCACCCACTGAAAACATATGGCACTTTATGAAACGAGAAATATGACAAAAGAGACCCCGAACTGTTGAGTAGCTGAAGTCTTATAACAAGTAAGAATGGGAAAACATTTCACTTTAAAAACTACAGCAGTTGGTCTCTTCAGTTCCCAAACACAACAGAGTGTTGCTAAAAGAAGAAGTGATGCAACACAGTGGTAAACATGCCCCCGTACCACCTTTTTTTTTATAGCGTGTTGTTGGCATCAAATTCGAAATTAGAAAATTGTTTTCAAAAAACAATAAAATTTCTCGGTTTTAGCATTTGGTTTGTTGTCTGTGTTCTATTTTCAATTAAATATAGGGTTTAAATGATTTGCACATCATTGTACTTTGTTTTCATTTACATGTCATTTACAAACTTTTTTGGAAATGGGGTTGTATAAGTTTTCTCACCTGTCTGATTTTTTATTAATTATGTTTATATTACAATTATCTGAATAAGACAGCTAGTGTAACTAAGATATGATCATGTAAACAGCACAACTCTACTGTCATGGTTGGACTAAGGCAGGGGTATCTAGTCTTATCCACAAAGGGCTGGTGTGGTTGCAGGTTTTCATTTCAAATAAGCAGAAGCACACCTGATTCCATTTCTTTAATCAACTGATTTCAGTCAAACACAAGATCTTGCAATCTCCTGCTTTATTGGAAAGAAAACCTGCAGCCACATTGGCCCTTTGTGGATTAGATTGGACACCCATGGACTAAGGCCTCAGTTGACCTAAGCTTAGTGTGATTAAAGCATGTGGCCCAGGTCAATATATGCCAGACTGTTCAAGATGTAAACGCGTAGATCACTCCACTAACTTGAAGCTTTTGCAATATTTTGAGGGTTTTTCTGTAGTACGTTACATGTGATGACTTTTTAACACTAAAACAAACACAAAGTGACAACAGGCAAATAAAGCTGGAAAAGACGTCTCTCCTGTTATACATTTTGTCAGAAATAGTTGTCATTATTAGTTGCCCTATGCAAAAGTTTCAACACCCCTGGTCAAATTATGCTTTGTTGATTTATGAAAAATTGTGAAAATAAGTTAACACTCCCTCTATAGGGAATTTAAATATGGCATTTTCAGCAAATTTTAGGCCACAGTTTCAGTTTAACAAATTGAAAAAAACAACATAAAATTTAAAAATGTGCCATAACGTTTGAACAGGACATATTTTATAGTCTCCCCCAATTGGTTAAATTCAGCAAATAAACAATAATTGTGCATTAAAGGTATAAAAGTATATTCTGTGAAGGGGTGCCCTGACTTTTGCACATGACTGTATATTTAAAAGGAAGAAAATGAACGCAGATGTTTTTAAATGGCAGGATGCTCTTACATGGATAAGCTTAGGCACAGCATAAAGGGGCATTACAAGATCAGATTATGCTGCTGTGCATGTAAACAGGACTACAAAGGGACTAATCTCTTATACAGCTTTTGCAATTGTCTTGGTTCGGTCCAACTATTCATGGACTATTGTGTGCATGTAAATATAGTTATTGTCTTGCTCTGTTTTCTTGCAGTCGTTTGTATGTACTGCAGGGAGGCCTTGCTCAGCAGGAGTGGAGAGTTCCAGAACTGCTTCACAGACTGCTGCAGTATCTAGAACCCAAACTCACACAGGTCTACAAAAACGTACGCGAACGCATTGGCAGGTGTGTATGCAAGCACAATGGAGAACTTTTCAGAAAAAAGAAAAGAACATTCTTAACTTTAATGCACATTAAGATTCTAGTAAATCATTAAT
Source organism: Piaractus mesopotamicus (assembly GCA_023558415.1). Classification (NCBI taxonomy): domain Eukaryota; kingdom Metazoa; phylum Chordata; class Actinopteri; order Characiformes; family Serrasalmidae; genus Piaractus; species Piaractus mesopotamicus. Next base: position 18,781 of record JAILXH010119663.1, read on the forward strand.
CATTAAAGGGGAAATTAACCTTTCCACCGTTCTTCAAAGCTGAATCATTAAGATGTAAAAAAGTGGTTTGATATGAAATGGTTCATTGCAGCTAAACTTACTGACTCTGATTTCTTCACAGTGGTGGTGATAGGAACCAGGGGTCACAATGAGATTTTATATTTAATGTTTATAATGGTAAAAAAGTGGTAAATATGAAAAATGTTATCTTGGGGTACTATTTTGCCTTAGAAGGACCTGGATGTACATCTCTGCCATAAACAAAGTTTTTAAAAAATGTTTTAAGCCAAAATCTTATTTCAAAGCTTTTGTGAAACACTGTATCAGGCAGCATATACGTAAACATTTAATAACTGTTTGTGAGGAAGATTTTGTTAGCATTTAAAAGCATCAGACATCTAGTTTCTGTTACCACTGCTATGAACAATTCTGACTTGAATTTCTCAAGTGCATTTTACATTAAACCACTCTGAATTACTACTGTTTATATCTTAATGATTTCATTATGCATGAAATTTTAAAAATTGGTGGAAATCACCTTTAATTAAATTTCCTATTGGACTTCCTGTTTTGTACCGTTCACATTAGAGTTTTAC
>JAILXH010119715.1:5287-15734 GCA_023558415.1 Piaractus mesopotamicus
TTACATGCTAGCGATGCATGTATGTTTTGTTGTTTGTTCTCTTTTTTTCCCCTTTCACTCTACTGAACTACTCTACAAGTGTTGTGAATGGCCAGTGAGAACTTTGTAGATGCTTGAATGCACTCTTCTGTCCTCCAGTCCGAGTCGCTGTTGCCTGCTGAGAGGAAGGTCTTGGCACATTAAAGGACCTACTTGAGAGGAGTTGTGTGTGTGTGTGTGTGAGCATTTAGCGTGCCTGAGACTTTCATGGCAACAGCAGTATTGTTAGGCTGTACTACTTGACTGGCTTGAAAATGTAGCCAGAGCCAATAAATGTTATTCTCACTTTGTTGCTCCCTCTCTCTTGTTCTTCTCAATTTCTTGCTTCTCTTCCTCCAGCGCGATGTGAGGACAGGCAAATTCGCTTTCACCTATACGCAAACGGTAGTTGTTTCATTGTTTAGACACATCAGGTAAGGGCCGTGTGCAACCCGCTGTATTTTTGATGATGATCAGATCTTGTTAGGCAGGTTAGCTGTTGGTTTGTTGGTTTCATCTTTTTTGGCACTGTCTTCAGTTCACCTTTGCTGGTGGTTGGACCATCCAAGTCAATGTTTAGTTGAATCTTACATTATATCATAAAAAAAAAAACCTCAGCTATCATATTTGCAACCACTTTATCTAATAGTTTTGTCATGTACCTTTTAAGAGTCATTGAATACTTTAGATGTCTGGTTCCTATCGGCACCATAATAAATTCTATTTCAACATTTTTCTAGAATGGCACATTTCACATCAAACCACACTGAATGACTGTAATTACATCTTAATGATTTTGTTATAGAGAATTTTTTTAAAAACCAGTGGAATTCCCTTCTGAAGTTCAACATAACATTCAGCATAGAAGGCATAGATTACAAAAATGCAGCGAAAGATTGCTCTGTCGAACAAATGGGACAGTTACAATAGTAATCAGGCTGCAAACTATCTAGATTTCAGTTTTAGTACAAGTCTGGTGAAAGTACATGTGAAATCCAGCATTCAAAAAACAACATAGCTAAAAATCCTAGGTACTCATTTATAACCTTTACTAATTGTGAGCAGCGAGGAGTGACGGTTAAGGTAAAAGAGAGAGTTAACCCTTGGGCCCCTGAGAGAGATGCAAATTTCAGTAAAACTAGGTCAACTAGGTATAGCTACACTTAGTTATAATATTATGATCCCTGACCAAGAAGACAGCACACAACAAAAAGGATGATCAACAAAGAAACCACACCTCCACCACCAACAACAAAATCTCAGAATCAAAATCAAATTAAAAAAAAAAAAACACAACAAGTAGAATACAATTCTTTAACAATTACCTAATAATCGGTCAAGTTGATAAACTGCTCCAATTTCCAAGTTTCTGCAGGTCATTCCACTCAGATGGAGCACTGCAACTAAAAGATGCCTTGTCATATTTGACCATACTGTCAGATTGTCCAACTGAATATAACTACCAGAACGTAAATTGTGCCGAACTTATTTGTTGATAAGAATGCAAACAAATACAAAGGAAGCTGATCAATAATTGCTTTTTAGATGAAACTGATCCAATGAGTTTGGCATTGCACTGAAAGTGGAGGCCAACCAGTGATTTCAAAAAAGTTCAGTAATGAGCTAAATATCTAGCACATTATAAATCTTTACACAGAATGATAGAGTCCAGTAAGTGGAACATTGTCTTTGACGTAAGCTTGTAAACAAAAAAAAAAAAAAAATCTCCATATTATTAAAAAGGTAGCTTCAACAATTTTGTTTTGTGCCTGTTCAGTAAAGCAACAGCTGTTACTAAAATAAAATCCTTTAACTTTATCAATTGTGCATTATGCAATTTAACAGATTATCATCTAACATAAAACCCAAATTTTATAAGATTTCTAAAAGCTTTCTAAAACCTGCTTTAACTGATCACTAACCAGAGATTCTAGAATTTTAGCCAGTACTGACAGCTTAGAAATTGGGCAAAAACTGTCTAATTTAGACGAGGGGTGGCTCAATACCATTTTTGCCTGTCTGATACCAATACCGCAATTTTGAATATCTGCCGATCCCAATATGCTACCGTCTTTTTCCCCTGTCTTAAACAACTAAGCTGTTAACAGTTTGCCTGGATGCACTTTGCTTAACCTAGCCATCTAAATAACGTCATGCTCAAACTGTGAAACAAATATTCTACTCCTCCAAAGGAAGAAACACATAGCCCATGACATGACTGTTTTGCAATATTGCTGCTTCTTTTTAATCTAACTTTTTCACGCACACAACTTTTAGCAGCATTTTTAACAGTCTAGTCTACATGTCTTTGTTACATGTAGTGGCTATGTGCCTGCTCTGAGAGAGAGATGACTCCTTCAATGTGAGAGAGATGACTCCTTCAATGACCAGTGTGAGAATCAGCACTCCTCCAGTGACTAGTGAGAATCTGCACTCCTCTATTGATCAGTGTGAGAGTGAATACTCCTCCAGTGACCAGTGCAATAATCAGTGCTACTCCAGTGACCAGTGTCAGTAGGCACTCCTCCAGTGACCAATGAAGGAAACTGTGTTTCTCCAGTGACTAGTGCAGGAATCTGTACTACTCCAGTGACCAGTGCGAGAATCACTGCTCCTTCAGTGATCAGTGCAGCAGTTGGTGCTCATCCAGTGACAAGTGCAGTAATCGGTATTCTTGCAGTCACCAGTGTCTGCTGCAATAGCTACCACTCAAGCAATCTTAGGAATACCACAGGCACAGTATACCACTTTATGTACAGTGCAAAACATTTGGAGAAGATGATAGTGTGTTGTACAAATCCAGTGAGTGCTAGGTCAATATGCAGCTTGCTCAGAGGAGTGGCCTCATCTCTTGCCTCTAAAGAGGCATCAAGTCAGGCAATTACTGTACTTGCTCTGCCACAGCAGTGACCTTGGTGAAAGAGGTACTGACAGAGATGGTACGAGCAAAGAAGAATTGCCTCACTCAACAGCTCATTGCCAGCACCAACAAGGTTCCACTCTTTGTCCACACAACAACTGGCATCCCACAGAGCAAAAATGCATTTGTTTATGAGCCTACTGTATTATAGCCATTTGGGATGTCATGGTTGTCTATATACAAAGTTAAACACATGGCACTGTCCATGTGCAAAGTTGCCAAATGGCAGGCCCACTGTGAGCTTTTCCAGAAAGTCCGTAGCATTAAGGAAGTGCTGGACCTAAAGACAGATGATGAGCAATGTACAGAGGGCACAAGTGACAAGGATGTGAAGGATGACAATTCTGTCTATCCACCAAAAGGTGTGGGACTAGACAGTCACATTACGTATATTCTCCAGGACTGGCTGCTGTCCTCTCAGAAGATCTACTATCACCAGACAAACACTATCCAAAAGCCCTTTTTCCCTGATGAAACAATGTGTCAGACATGCCCAGGCATTGTCCCCCTTAGCGATCCTATACTGATCACACAGGACCAAAATACTGACCAATTGGGGCATTACAAAAAGTAATAATGATTTTCATGAGCTGCTCATTATTTTATTCTACTCCTTTTCCAGGCTATCCTTTTAAAGATTAGGACCATGGACTCAGACTTGAATGTGCTGATCTGCATACCAACCTTTTTACAGTCGGCTGCAAACTGTCCCAGTGAGCGCTGGAGACATCCATGCAATGGAGCCAAATAGACATCATCCGCAAACAGAGTTTGCCCTCTGGCCTCCACAATATATGTATATATATAAACATAATGCCCTCTTGACCTCGGCTACGCCTTGACACCCTCCTGTCCATGAATATCACAAACAGGAGCAGAAACAAGGCACAACCTTAGCCAAGTCCAACACTCGCACTGCGCAAGCTTGACTAAATGCTGAGTATACTTACACAGCTCTCACTCCAGTGGCCCCGGCATCCCATACTCCTGGAGGACCTCCCACAGGATATCTCGGAACACAGTCGTAAGCCTTCTCCAAGTCTACAAAACACATGCAGGCTAGGTTGGCAAATTCCCATACCCCCCCCCAACACTCTGCATGAAGGTGAAAAGCTGGTCCATTGTTCCATGGCCAGAACGGAATCCGCATCGTTCCTCCTCAATTCAAGGTTCTACTATCAGTCATGGTCTCCTTTCCATCATCTTGGCATTAACTATCCCAGGGAAACTGTGCAGTGTCATACCCTGATAATTGGCCTCCAGTCCCGTTTCTTAAAAATAGCGACCACCACCCTGGTCTGCCAGTCCAAGGGTACAGTTCCTGAGGACCATGCAACATTGCGTGGCTTGTCAGCGATGACAGCCCCACCATATCCAGAGCCTTAAGCATTTCCAGGCGAATCTCATCCACCCCCAATGCCTTGCCATTGTGGACTTCAGTGACCTCCACCAGGGAAATTGAGTCTGACACACCAGAAGCCTCTGCCAGTTGTCCAGAACCTCCTTGAAGCCAACTGAAAGTCTTTTTCCATGGCCTTGCCGAACTCCTCCCATGTTCTGGATTTTGCCCCAGCCACTACCGTTGCTGCTGCCTTTTTTGCCCATTAGTACCTGTCTGCGGAGATGGGAGTCCTCCGGACCATCCAGTCCCTAAACGCGGCTTTTTTTTTTTAGCTTGACGGCCTCCCTCAGCACCAGTGTCCAGCAGGGGGTTCTTGGGTTGCCTCCCTGACAGGCACCCACAAGCTTTTGGCCACAGCTTCGTCTGGCGACTTCCGCAGTGGAGGTTTTGAACTGGGTCCGCTTGGACTCCACTTCCCCTACCTCCTCCAAGACATGAGAAGTTCTCCTGGAGGTGGGAGTTAAAATCATCCCAAACAGGGGTCTCTGCCAGTCGTACAAGCACACCCTGACTATTTACTTGGGTCTACCAGGTCTTCCCAGCCATCTGATCCAACTCGCCACCAGATGATCAGTTGACAACTCAGCACCTCTCTTCAGCCGAGTATCGAGAACATACAGTCCCAAGTCCGATAAAACGACAACAAAGTTGACCTTTGATCAAAGAGCTCTGGTACAAAGTATACTTATGAACATCCTTGTGTTCAAACTTAATGTTTGTTATGGACAATCCTCGACTAGCATTCCTCCCTGCAATTTTAGTACGCATTGAGGCGACCCTCTCGTCCACAGGGACAATTTCCAACTGCATGGCAGTCAGCTGGGGACTGAGTCAGCAGGTGTGAGTAGGTGGTATCCCCACACCTGTCCAGTGTTTCTCACCTTGTGCAACTCCTGAATAGGAGAGGGACCAACCCCCGAACAGTACACAAAATGCTGGCTTATTAGGACTGTTGAACTACTAAATATACACACAGACTGTCTGAACACATTTATTGGAGTTAGCCAAGATCAAAAAAACAGTCAAAACATTATAGAGAAAAGATTCAGGATTGTAGTGACACACCAACAATGCTTCGCAACAAGTGGAAAGAGCGTGTGAGTATTTATAGGGGAGTTGATAAACGGAGATTGACAGCGGGTGCGGGCGAGTGACAGTCAGAATTCAGGAGAGGATGACCTCTGGTGGCCAGTTTGGGAGGTGCACATGGCAGTGCCACATCTTTCTATACTATGTGCAATTTATTTTTTAAATATGTAAATATTTTTTCCCTATACTTGTTCAGCACTCATTGTTGTATAGTCTGAATGACAAAGTTCTATGACTACAAGATAGTATTATTAATATTATTATTATTATTATTATTATTACTACTACTACTACTACTACTACTACTGCTACTGCTACTACTTTGGGCTTTTGTCCAACAGGCGGATGGGCTGTGATCATGTTCCCTTTGGGATCGTATACAGCCTCAAATGCAATCTACGAGCTGAGAGTCCACGTAATTTTGCTGATTACTATTTTGGAAACACATGATAAATGTGGTAATTTATGACTTTGCACAAGGTCTTGCAACGCACACTAATCTCAGAGCACCAGATACACTACCATTCCATTTGAGGGACACTTAGCAGAGCCTACTCAGGATAATACTGAACTGGCCAAATGTGTGGATTTAAGTGATTTAATTTAAGGCTGGAAACTACAAAGATGATGTCAGAATTTCATGGACACCCAGCAGCAGGTTCTTCTGATTATTACGCACTCTATGATCAATTTCATGAAAGCAATAGAAAAGACAGCAGAAATGTTCAGAGGAAACTCACTCTAGTATCCCAGCTGGCAGGGAAAGTGAATAGTCAGGTTGCAGAGCAACTGTTTGCCTAGATGAAAAAGACAATTATTTTTTAAACATGAGTTTGCCATAATGAGTTTGAACATAATTTATCACTATAATGACAACAAGAACAAGAAAGCGCTGGACCTGAAGTGAGTGAGTGTGCACGGGCAAACTGTGTTGGGCAATTTTCACTTTTCTCCTTTGCTCCCCTCTTTGTCTACATTTAATGCAATAATAAGATTGCTGCGCCTTTTCATGTTTACAAGCATTCTTATGGACAAACAATGAGTGGGAGAGTTGCTACAATATTCATGTTGACACTACAGTGCTGTGCAGTTGTACCGAAACAGGAAATCAGTTCAAACCAGTGTCACATCCTCGCACAGGGAGCCACCTCCCCACCTATAGAGGTTGCTCTCACTTCAGTTTTAGTCTGCTCACTACACACCTGACTGTTGTTTAGTAATCTGTTTCCTTATTTGTAGCCTGTGTCTTCCCATGTTCTTTGCAAAGTCTTGTTAGAGACGTTCTCTGTCAATTCTGAACCTTATTGTTTCTTGTTATGCCCTGTTCGATTTTGACCCTTGCCTATGTTTCTTGGTTTTTGAGTTTTAGACAATATCTTGGATTTGTTTGCAGATTTTTTTCCCCTTTTTTACCTGGTCTTTGGTTTACAGTCTTTGAAGTTACGGAGTTTGAAAATAAAGATTACTTGCACTTGGATCCTACTCACTTCTGTTCTTCGGCATTACAACCAGTGGCGAGTGTCGCTCCTAAATGGAATGTTTAGCCCTTACACCCTTGATTTAAATGAGTTTATATTCTAATAGACTTTAAATGTCTGCCTCAGGAGATGCAATTGTCTGTCAGATCACAAACCTACGTGCCAGTAGAGACTGCTGTGATCGTAACAAAGTCGTAGACAAATAACAATGGTACACAGACTACATTTATAAAATATTTGCTATTTTGGTTAATATTTTCAACATGATATACTCATATGAACTGAACTAATGTTTTTTTTGCTTTGTATTTATTTTGTCTGTTTTAAAGTTTGACTGGGTTTTGAGAAAGAATGACCCAAAGGAAACCTTTGCTGTGAACATTATTCTCAAGCGAAAATATTTCTGGACCTTGGGTCGAAATGCAGAGCTAAAGGCAACAGTGAGTAAACTTAAATATTTTGTGGAAAAATGTTTGTGACTATCTGTGTACCTGGCTCTTTCATTCTAACAACTTCAGATTGCAAACAGCTGTCTTTAAACTCCAGTGGCTAATTCACAGATGAGTTTTAGTAAAACTATACACACTACACCCTTGTGTATAAACTGCTTTTTCATTTGTTTGTTTTTGGGAATGTCTTATGGTGTAGAGAAAAGATGTGCTGGCAGCTGATGCGTATATTGTGGTTACATGGTTACCTCCCCTTGACCAGTATCCATTTTTATCATTTCCAGTAAGTCAACAAATTTATCTTATATTTGCAGCTTCTATACATATAATGTAAGTGTGGGCATTTACCCAAAGGCCCCAACTACAAGAGCAAAGAGAGACCAAGTTGAAGGGGCTGGCTTGTTTCCACTTGGCCTGGTCAACCTAAACAGCACACCACTCTCTACTACTGTTTTTCTCAAGCTTAAAATAATCTGACTACGGCACTCTCCATTAAGGGATGAGAGCAGCCTATGGGTTAAACATATTTGCAGAAAAGGTTATTAAACATTAACACAATTATTCCCCCTCTACGAGATTTGTTCAATTGAATGAATGTCAGATGGCATGTGTGCAACAAAATAATATTTCAGTAGACAATTTAATAAGTGGACTATGAATAAAAGGCCTCTTTTCCACTGTCGAGTCAACAGGTTCGAAGGGCCATACTGGGCCATTATGTGCTGGTCTGGACTCGTGAGAGCCATTACACCTTCTTTTTCTGTCTCTTGTGCCTCTAAATTAGAACCAGGAAATACTGAAGAAACTACACAAATGAGTGGCTAACAGACTAATAGCTACTCAAACACCACCCATAGATATAAAAACATGCATTATATCTGTTATTCCAACTCCAATCTCTTGGTGTTCTCTCATTTTCTTTATTCTCTACACTGGTGGTATTTAAGCCTCAGTTACTGAAAACAGCCTGTACTGTGGTGGGTTTCACTTGTAGCCAGCTAACTACACTAGCATTAGTGACGCCCAGTGGGGTACAGCTCACCACAGAACGGTTCTAATTTTATCTTTCCTGTGACGTCAACACCAGACATTTGCATTTGTGATCTCAGACATGAGTCTTGATCCTCTAGAACCAAGTCTTTATCTTCTAGAACGTTTATCTTGCTAGAACCAAGCTTGTACTGCTATGGGAGGCACCGTACCCTTGCGTTAGCTTAGCCTAGCAGGCTACAGCTTAAAGCACTACAGAACAGGTTTGATTTCGGCTTTGTCACTCTAACACCGATCATTTGGCTTTACTCTCGCTGTTAAAAGTTTTTATTGTCTATACTTGTAATAGCAGGGCAGTTAGTCAAAACCTGTACTAGGGTATTTGGATCTCTATAGCCAAGTTAGCTAAGAGAGCCAGCTAGCATTAGCTTAGCTAGGAAGCTGAAGACACCAAGAGAACAAGTTTAATTTCAGAAAACTTTTCATTTAGTCAGTTGTGTTTCCGGTTGAGAGTACATAGTGCGCGTCTGCTGCCTCTTCTCTCTGGCTTCTGTTTCCAGCTTCTGTTTTTGCTGAGATTTGTTGCTGCGGCTGTTCCTTTTTTTTTCCATTTTTGGCTTCTCTGCTCTCTGGATTTGTATCATTCTCTGGTTTCACATTAGAACTTCTCTCATGACTGTATACCTGGCACTTTCCACTGCCTGCTAGCCACACACGAGCTCTCCGTTCTTCCTCCTACCCCTCGACTGCAGCTGCAGTGAGTGAGTTTCTACTAAGTTCTATCGATTAATCTGAGGTACTGGGCAGTTTTCACTTTCTTGTACTTAAATTGTTGGGTTGGGGTTGTTGGTCTGGCTAATGTGCTAAATATTTAGCTATGAAGGTTCTCTCGTCTGTGTAACTGCTGTTGTTAATATACGCCCTCCAAAATCTCCTGCTAATATCTTTTTATCTGAGCTGAATGAAGTACTCACATTAGCTTCATCCATGTCACCTGCTATCATGCTGCTGGGTGACTTTAATATTCATGTCGACACCAGCTGTGCACTCTCTACTGAACTCTGCAGTATTTTTGAAAGTTTTGGACTGATTCAGCATGTTGCTTTCCTAACACACGCATGGTCGCACACTTGACTTGCTCTGTACCCATGGTTTAAGTGATGTTTCAGTGTCTGGTTCTGTTGTTGGTTTCTCTGACCATAAGCTCATTGAGTGTGGTCTTGGTTTACCCTTCTGTTTACACTTTATACTTCTCTTTCTCAGGCCTCTGTTTCACTCTCACCTGATAATTGGCTCTCTGTTTTCTCCCCTGTGAACTCTTCCACTGTGTCTGAGATTATTTCCCAATTCTCTTCTTGTACATCTCAACTGGATCCTGCTTCTATGGCTACTCTTAAGTCCACTTCCTCTGTTATTGCACCTCTTATAGCTCACATGATCGATCTATGCTTTTCATTAGGCACTGTTCCTCCATCTCTCAAAATAGCTGCTGTCACTCCTATCCTAAAGAAACTTGGGTTGGACCCATCCTCACTGGCCAACTGCAGTCCAATCTCCCTTTCTTAGCTAAAGTCATGGAAAGAGTTGTAGCCTCTCAGCTGTATGACTTTCTATCCAATAACCTATATGAGCCTTTTCAGTCTGGCTTCCGTACCCTACGCAGTACTGAGTCTGCCCTTGTAAAAGTTGTAAATGATTTGCTGCTGTATACAGATGCTGGATTTCTTAACATCCTGATTCTTTTAGACATAACAGCAGCTTTCGAAAACATTTTAGAAAATGGAGTTTGATTGAAGCTTTGACATTTATTGAATAGTGGATTTTGAAACTTGTGCACTGCTTTCATTTATTTGGCATCCATGTGAGTGAACTGAACTTATTTGATTGTGTTTGAGTTTGAAATAATGCAGCAGGATGCTGTGGCAGAATACAACATAAATAGCTATTTGCTAAATGGTTCTCTATGTCCTTACATCATCCCACTGAACGGTTCTGTGGCCCAGAGTAAGGTTAGCTAACCATCCGGGGAAAAAAAGCATGCTGAGCCTGGTTTCTAAGCATTCTGTGTCAAACCGTGTTTGTGTGGAAAAGCCACTGGAAC
>JAILXH010119765.1:9069-20381 GCA_023558415.1 Piaractus mesopotamicus
AATGTTTGATGAGTCACAATAAAAATACACTTAAATCAAATAATCACAACCTCTGTCTTAACATGTTTCCTAGTTAAAGTGATGCACAAACAATGCACAACAACAGCAAAAGTTAAGAGACCTTTTAAAAAATCTGAAATACCACATTTTTTATGAACCTCAAATATTACCCTCATTATCAAGCATATGTTTTAAATAACACATGTGGATTTGTAAAACTGCTCAAACTGCTGGCTTTTAATGCACATGATATTGTGAATGCTGGCAGCAACAGTGAGGTAAAATAGAACCTATCTTTCATAAATTGACCATCTTACTGTAAATGGCTGGCAGGAAGATTTGCATAAGTTATTAAACCACAAAGACAGATCAGCAGGGCAGGGTGTAGATACACTCTAGTGGCGCTACTAAATTTTAGGGTCAGGTTCCCGGACAGGGATCAAGCGTAATACACAGCATTCTGAATGGAGATTCTCCATTGGAAGTGAAACAAAGTCCAGGACTAGGCCTAATCCCTGTCTGGGAAATCGGACCCTTGTTCAACCAAACTGCAAGTTGGGCCAAATAGTGTCTTGTTATATGTTATTACAATACACTGCACTGTTGACAGTCTACCCATATGCCAATAAACCTTTTCCGTTTTGAAGACTTAAAAACTATATTAAAATTTTTGGGATGAAGTAACCGCCACTTAACCTCTAAACCCTCCAAGCACACAGACATGTCACAACCCAATATGTTTAGCAGAGAACAAGAACAACCGCTTGGTAAAAACTTTTGAGGCAGATCGAGGCACTCGAGTATCAGAGAGAACGAGAACAAAACGCAGTTAGTGTTTGGTTGGCCATTTGAGGTTTGGTGGCTTGCATCTCTAGATGTTCCATCTTCCTCGTCTTTATTGAAGTGTAACCATGCTCTGCAGGCTTCCAACTTCAGTCAGACAGAGGAAAATAGTGGAAGAAAAACAAAAATGCTGAAACCAGACAAAATATTGAGTTTGGCCTGCAGAATTTCTGTGCTGTTTAAAACTGTTGTGAAATTGATTATTGCTACTAAAATGACACTGGGTCAGTTTTGATGTGTTAAAAGGAGATGCAATGGCACCAACAATCAGGACTCAAGATTACAACAGAAAAATGAAAAATACAGTGTACAGATGAGAACATTTTGAAGCTTCCACAGAAACCTAAAAGTTTCTAGATCAATTTGAACGATATCTAAGACTTACAGGTAGGCCTGCACAAAGTTTGAACGTTTGCCACACATTCTGAACATTGACATGATTCAATACTAAAAAGGGACATGTTTTAAGGTGTAATCATGAATGCAAGGTAAAATGAATGCAAGGTAAAATAACCTCAGTGACCTCTAGCAAGGGTAATGTATGCAGCCAACCTAAACAAATGAAACTTTAAATGACGCATCTTTGAACATAGTAGCTGAGCTAATATAAAGGATCTCTTTATAAACTGGACTGTTCATTTCAAGATTATGAAATTACCTGAGTAATTTGTTATCTGACTGCATTGAAAGAGGTCTATCACAGACAGCACCTTCTTTTTATACCAGTGATCTTTTTGCTTGCACCATAGACATACAGTGTGTCCAGTTTTCACAGTTCCATTCTGTACATACACAAGGGTTTTAGATTTAAATATACATGGGTTAAAACTATTTACATATACATTGGTTTCAGGTACCAAACTCTTTCTATTACACTATACCCATTAAAAACTTCTGGAGGGATATCTATAGAAAATAATATTGACAGCTTAAGTGTATCTAACTGTTCTAGATTTTTAAAAAAGAAATAGAAATCAGAATCGTGTATCAGTCTCATTTCTACATCAGAGGACGGCTTCTGACCCAAATCCAAGGGTTTTGTGGTTACTTTAGAACAGCTTATTCCAGTCTCTTGTAGCTTCCATGAGATGCCGCTGTCCATGGCCAATCCACTCTTCCTGATTGTTGAACACTCGACCACAAAACCAACAACTAAACTTAGGCATCTGCTCTGACCCTGTGGTGGAGGACAGCTTTACTACCTCATATTTGCTTCTGCTCTTCTTTTTTAGCTTCAGTTTTAAGATGAAATGCTCTCTGACATTGCTCCCTAATGGCTGGACTCGCGCACCTGGCTTTGATAGCGCAGCCTCTGCACCAAGGAGGCTCCACTCAGAGAGGGCTTTGACTGTGCTCTGGGACAACGCCACCTTGACAACTTCACTTTTGTACCTGTTAATCGACTTCATAATGTTCGCTACTTCAGGAATGTCAGCATCGGGGTGGTTCAGCACCACCACTGGCTGGTTTCGACGGGGGCATTTGATTTCCTGAAGTGGGCTGAAAGGAGAGAGCCTGAGTGTTCTCTCGACATCTTTTGCTGCAGGCTCCCAGGGAGGGGAAATCTCAGATGACTTGCTTGAGATTCTCCTCGTTTTCGGAGACGTCTCAAATGGTTCCTCAAACAGACCCCTTCTCCTCCTCTTTCGCTGGCTTCGTGAACGAGTGTGCAACGGGCTCAGCGGTGATTTTTGAATCGCTATGCTATCCTCCGCCCTGTTCTTAATGTCAATGCTTGACTGGGGTAAAATGCTTGTAAGTTTTCCTGGGATGAGTTCATGAGCGTTGGAGGTTTTCAGCCCTGCTGACAAACTAGTGAAAGAGTTATTTGAAGACATAAGAAAGTAAGGTGACTGTAGAGAACTTGCGGCCACGTAAATAGGTTTTTTGGCTGAAGTGCACGGAGCAGTAGAGAGGAACCTAGTGCCATTAGGGCTTCTGACAATTTTGAGGAAAACCCTGCTTTTACCTCCTTCATTTGCATGACTGCCCTGGCTTGCCCCCTTCCCATCTGAACTATTTAGCAGTATCCCTGACTTAGCTGGAGAGATGTATCTGACCAAGTAAGCTTGCCGTCCAGTTTGCAGGGGAGCCACTTTATCAGCTGAGTTCACAGGCATGGCCAACAGTGGGCGGGTGGTCAGCACAGTCTTAGAGGTTGAACCAGCTGACTCATTACTTACTGGCACAACAGGAAGTGGTCTTTGAACTAAATAACACGTCGGTTGTGTGTTTGTTGTGTGCTCTCCCGATGGTGGCTTCACAGCACCTGATAAGAGAAGAGGCCCTTTCAGGGCAGAAGCATTGACAAAGTAGCGGCCTCCACTGCTGCTTACTGCTTGTAAGAGAGATGCATGACCTTCACCCTCTCCACTTGAACCTTGAGCTGACATTCCGATCCTGCCTCCATTTAGTGTAAGAGACAACCCTGTACCTTTGCTAGGCCTTTCAATTCCTGGCTTCACATATGACACGTTAAGTTTGGAAGCACAGGACTTTGTGATAAGCTTGAACCCAGGACTACTTTTAAGTTGGACTGGCACAGCATATGGAGTCTCTGTGGTCTGAAGGAACATCTGTTGTTTTCCCTCAGGCGTCTGCAGGATCCTAAGCGTTGTTTTGGTAGGTCTAATAGGATCCGGCACTGCAGCTGAAGATACCATCCTTTCTTTCTCAAGCTGCTGACTGATGATAGCATCTGAGTGCTTTTCAAGTATCTTTCCCAAAACAGCTGCACTGCTCAAAGTTGTGGTTCCCTTCTCAACTGCAGGAGAAACACCCTCCTCTTCTTTTTTTCCTGACTCAGATAGAGATGCTGTCCCTTGCTCAGCCTCTGGCAGCACTGGAATGGGTAAATCCTCATCAACAGTAGCTATGCACTCATCAACCTCAATATCGCTATCAGCCACTCTTTCTAGTGCTTTCTTTTCACTTGCAGGAACTGGATCATTACCCGCGCTACCTTCTCCACCACTTCCTACATTTTCTTCTTCTAAAAGTTCAGTCCCAAGGGGCGGGGATGCAGGTAGTGTTAAGCTCCAGTCCGAAGCCAGCTTGAGTTCATCAAAATCTTCTTCACACTCGCTGTCTTCCAAGTCCTCTGGAGAATTTTCATCAGCTTCCAGTGAATCAGGCGAACTACTAAAAGAATCTTTAGAGTAATTGTGAAAACTAAAGACCTCCTGACTTGGGGAATTTTGCAATAGAGTTTCAGCCCCTCTGTTACAGTCTTTGGCATCAGGGGACTCACCTGCCCTTGTTTTATTCTGTGGGCTTACATCTGAGAGAGTTGTTCCGTTTGGAGTTACACTTGAGGACTGATTAACAGCTGTATTATCTGAGGCTAGTTCCTTGCTTGGAGAGGAGTCAGTAGGCAGGCTAAAATCAGACAGCGAATCCATCTGAGAGATCTTTCCATTTGCTAAATTAGAGAAGGAGACTGTAGTTGCAGTGCTCTCTGATAATGAAGTCTCACTTTCATCAGCAACTGAAGATTGTTTCTCTTCATCTTCTGAAATGAAACGTGGGCTCCTTCTCACAGGAGCTCTGGGTGAACTCTGCTCTATAATTCTCTCAGATGCACAAGACTGTTCAGTTGATACATCACTACAACTTTTATTATCCACTAAATGATCCATCTGGCCAGGGGACTTGCCTGAGTCAGCATTGGGTGTGGCATCATCTGCAATGCAATTAAAAGGCAGTGCAGATGGTGGGGAATCACTTGGCGATATCAGAATTAAGTCTGATTTCGTATCAGAAATTACCTCAAGGGGTGCAGGCTCATCTGCAATTGAGTCTGACTGTGACATTTCTTCCATACCTGAATCTACTGAAGTGTTCGGTTGAGCTTCTTTCACCTTAAGCACATCTGTGGGTGTGATTTCAGCTGCAAGGGAGACTCCAGCTGTCAATTTTTTTGACTGGGACTTCTCAACAGATAGATCAGTGACAGAAAGCTCATAATCATGTTGTGATGACTTCATCCTATCTGAATTACTGACTTGGTTCATACAAAATAAAGCCTCTTTGGTCATAGTGGAAATTAAGTCTATACAAGGCGAGTCTGACGGAGGGGTTAGCAACTGGCTAGATGTTTGTAAAGTTTCACATCCAACCGCGTTTGCAGCTATACTAGTTCTATCCAGAATTGGTTCATGCTCATCTAATAAAGGTGATTGGCCCCCAGTGTCTTTTTCAATGTCTTGTGCCTCTACTCTTAATGAAGCAGTGAAATCTTTCTTTTTCTCAGAGTCTAGTCTGAAAAGAGACTTGGATCTTGGGGATAATGAGGAGCAAGGAGAGCTAGCTGTCTTTTTATCATCCTCAGGAACATCAGCAGGTGACATCTCATTTTTCATAGAGGGTTCCTGTTTTGTTGGTATGACTTTTAAAACCAGATGCTTTTTGCCATCTACCATTTTAAAGCCCATTACTTTTGTGGTGCAGTTAGGAGGGATGGAAATTTTGTTTTTGACCATGAGAACAGTCAGTCCATTACTGTTGCTTGGATTCAAAATTCCAGATCCAGAACCGAGTTCATTCTCTTGTATCTTTGGCTGTGGAGTAGTTGGTGTGACTGGGTAAGAACACTGCGGTTCACTCTTGAGTGGACTTTTACTCCATTTGCTGCTCTCTTTTTTCACACCAACAGCTCTTTCAAGAAATTGCTGTGTTTCCTCTAGTGTCTTCTCTGGATTAAATAACCTGCCATTGTGGTCAAGGAGCCCTACCCCAGGAAGAGAATTCAGCTTTGACATCCACTGCGGTTCCCTAGATCCTCCAGCAGGACTCTTTTTAAGCAGCAGCTTCAGTCCAGAATTATTAACTCCAGAGTCCTCCGTTGCCTTCCATCTGTTTGTTCTATCCATTTCATCTCCATGAGCCACAGTCAGATGCTTATTCAGATACTCCCTCCGTGCAGCACCATAGCCACAAAACTGACAGGTGAAAGGAAACGTCCCAGAGTGGACTTTCCCTTGTGTGGGACTCATGGGTGGACACCTTACACATTTGTGGCTGCCCTCGTTGTGGTGATGAATGTGCTGAACAAACGTGCCTGCATCTCTGGTGGAAAAGTCACATTTTTTACACCGAAACAGTCCATTACAGCTGTGGCACATAATGAAATGCCTAGTGAGTAAAAGTAGAGAGTACTGTACTCCATCATTGCAGATCTCACAAGTGACCAAAGTGTCGCGATGTCCAATGCGATGCCGCTGGAGAGAAGAGAACTCATTGGTGACAAAGGTGCAAAGGTCACAAGGATATGTTGGAAGTGTTCCCTTGTGAGCTCCTTGAAAATGTTTCAGCAAGTCATTGGGGCTGTAAGTGGTATCACCTTTGCATTCAGAGCAGCAGAAACTCAGTATTTTCCCAGAGAAAATAGCACCTTGTTGCATTTTACATGGTGATTTCTCAGAGGCCTTGCTTTCTGTTTGAGAATTATCAGATTCCCCACACTGGGTTTCTTCTTGGTCACCATGGTCATTATATGCTGCATCTGATGTCTGATTTGCAAGCTCTGTTGAAGGAGGCCATGTATGGACGATGGAGACATCGTTATCAACATCCCTACTCTGGTCATGGCTTTCTGGTGGGTCATCTGGAGTGGCCTCCATGTTTCACGATAAAACTTCCTGCAAAAGAGAAAAAAATGAATCAGATCATGAACTCTTATTTGTTCTTATAGGCCTAGGAAAATATATTTGAACTAAACTGTGGTTAATGGATATCTGAGCCTCCTCCACGTAAAACCTATTTAGGCTAATATTAAGCTTAATTATAAATAGCATCACTGTCAACTGACCAACAGTAGTCATGAAGTCAAATACAGTTAAAGCACTTTAAGGCACTTTAAAACAAGACTATGCTACAAATACAATACTACTGATTTTAGCAAGTTAGACCACAGAGTAATAATTAGGTCTTAAAGGGGAATTCCTTTAAGATTTTTGCACTATCCAATCGTAAATAAAGTAATTCAGATGGGTTTGATGTGAAATGGTCAGCTGTAGAGAAACTACTCAACTCTGGTTTCTTTGCAAAGCTGGTGATGTGAACCAGGGGTCACAATGTCTACAATGCAAACACAGCCATTTTATTTACTATCCAAAACAACCAGTGAATCTAAACATGTCTTCTGAGTTTATACATGCAATTTTGATAATGGCAAAAGAGCAGTAAATTTGGAAGAAAAAGTTTTCTTTGGGTACTATTCTGCTTCCCAGCATGTACCTCTCTGCCAAGAATGGGTTTTAAAATACATACAAATATATTTAACTTAATATTTAGCGTTTGTTTTAAGCTCTCAACAGCTAAGCTGCTCTGAGGCTACTAAAAATGCTGTTCAGCTCAAAAGAATGAGATCCTTTTCAAAATCCAGTCAAAAAAGCAGAGCATACGAAACAGCAAATATAAATACAGAACATACACAGCATGGGTTAACACAATGAATGAAGTTGTAGACAATCTTGTAGATTATGAGCAACATAGGCCAAAGAACAAGGCAGAACATACACACACCTAAATGTCTCGTAATGCTGATTAAGCCTAACTGAGAACAAATATTAGTGACTATGCTGGGTTTGTTTCTTCAACTGAATAGAGGAAAATATTCCTAAACACACAAGTTTACATAAATTACCATTGCTAATTTACCATGAGAAATTTTACTGCACAGGTCAAAAATGGTGGCAATAAATAAGCTGCCATCTGACTGTTTGAGTTCAGTGATACAGTGATACTACATCATACTCATTTAATAGGAAGTTCAGAAGTGCAACAAAACTTATGTAACAAAGTAAGTATAAACAAACCTTTGAGAATATTTATTGCAAACAGGATAATAATAATACCTTGTGATGGTAGAAACCAGCGAGACAATCTCAAATGTTTAATTATTTTGAAACCCTTGTGTTCGAAACAAACATTTCAAACCAGCTTGAAACACGTTCTTTATGTCATATTAGATACAGTTTGCCCCAATCAGAATTACTTGCAGCCCTTATGTTTCCTGATACAATAATATTAATTACATGTTCCTTATCCAGTATGTACTTCCATGACTTTTTACGTGTAATTAAGTTTACCTTGTTCAACTTTTTAGGACTCATTCTCAGTAGAATGTCATGAATAATTAAGCTTAGTAGAATCATTTTTTTTTTTTTTAAGTCTATCATCAAAACATATGTAACTTAGGACAAAACCATGTACAGAACATATAAGTAGGCCTAGATAACGTCAACAGTGTTGTCAGGTCGTACTGCACATTTAAACATTCTCGATAACTTTAGAGATGTGACATCAGGTCACATGCAAAGCCTGGGTTTCGAACCTTAGAATCAGACTGGAGCAACTGATTTATTTTGGTTGAACGTTTCAAATGATTTGGAACGAGCATGACTAAAATAAATAATCGGAAAGCAGTGTCTCTTAAGTCTAAAAATAAAATTGGAAATTAAACTTTTCGCTACGGCTAAAACACTAATATTATTACACGTTTTTGAGCAGGTGTTTGTTCCAATACTCCCTAAGCCACATTCAACTGCTTTGCCATATACTAGGGCTGGGCGATTAATCAAATTTTATTTTCAAGTACAATTTTGGCTTCCAGTGTGTATGAAAACAAGATACACAAAACAAAATGCTTATTGTGCTGCATTCCATTTCGCAATGATGCTCTCGTTTTGTGTTGTGTTATACATGCAGGGCACGCCTTTCCTTTACAGAGGTGCGCTTTCGCCCCTCCCTAAAAGCCTAAACTCACTCTCCGCCAGCCTGTGGCATATTTAGTTCAGCTCAAGCCAAGATTTAGGAAAGAGAGACTTTGGTCAGCAAGAAAGGTAAAACTAATTTAGCCGTCTGGAAACATTTGGTTTCAAGGAGTCCGACGAGGAAGAACAACAAATACTGTGCAAAATTTGTTACATGGTGGTGTCTGTAATACAAGGCAATACGACCAATTGTTTAAGGATCTAAAATTTGATCTGTTGATTTCAGTTTAATAAATACATGATGTTTGCAAAGTCAATGGGTAATCATGATTTCAATACTGACTCAAACAAGATTATGTTTTATGATTACTTTAAAAAGTCAATGCGAATCTGAAATCATAACATGTTTTTATAACGTACCCTGAGGTTCCCTAAGCTAGCTCAGCGTTTTCACTCAGTAACAGGTGGGGTGGTGGGAAGGGGAATTACCGCATAATATGACTAGTAATAATTATTTTTCCCCACCCACTGGTGCAGGTGATGTAACAATAATAATAATAATAATAATAATAATAATAATAATAACTCATTAGACTTTTCAGAGGCAGGCAAAAGCCATTACATTTAGATTAATGATTACAAGAATAGAAGAATTTTGTCTTTTAAATGGTATATGCTTAATGCGACCAGAAACACAAAGTAACAAGCAAAAAACTCATTTCAGGCTGCCTTTAAGTGATGCATACATGCATAGTGCTAAGGCTGGGGCAAACTGCCTGCCTTGACTGGAATTAATTATTAGGCTCCTGTATATTTGCTACAGTACAACAACTGACAAGTCCCACAACTTGCAAAAGTGATGTTTGTGAGATCTGACATCGCCAAATATGAGCCCAAATGCATTTTAACACCCATCAAAATAAATGGCATGTCCTAAGTGACAAATCTCCGTATGAGACGCTACACACAGATAGAGAAAGAAAGTGGACTTGGTGCTGATGCAAGTTCAGTCGATGGAACTTGACACGAATCCAAAAAGAGTATCAATACTCCAGAGGCACATCCGTGAATATTAATGGAGAAACTTTAAACACGCATGTTTTCTGCAGGCTTCCAGTTTGAAAACGTTATCTGAGAGTGAAGTTCGGCTGTGTTTATAGCTTATACGAGCCTATGTAGGCCAATGTGAAACACATAATCCAGTGTTAGCTCATGCATTTCCCTGCATATCAAGTTTGGGCGACTCTTCGTCCATAGTTGGCGTGATGCGCTTTACCATCACTCGCTTTTAGTGAAAGCAGCACACACAACGTGTTCAGCGTGTTCATGAGAATTACTTCGGTCTGGAAGAGCTCACAGCTTAGCCATAAACTACTAGCTAGGCTATTTCATTTGGCATAACTATCAGTAACTTTGAGCAACGCGGAGCTGCACAATGCACAGAAAAACCGAGGAAGTGCAATGACGATAGTGCAAAGCGAACGGCTCAGCCTCGCGTTCCCGCATGCACGGCCGGTATCGGACGCGGGACGGAGCTGGGACATTTTCAGAGGTCACTTAAAGTGATTCTTCGATAACCCCGTCATTGAGCCACATCTATAGAAAATAAAGCGAGTCGCCCCCACCCACGCAGACATCAACCGATTAGAACCACACAGAGGTCGTTAAAAGAGTTGATATTTTAAACAAGAGTTCTATACAACTATGGGAAACCGTGAACCCAGTAACTACTCGTAAATGTTCCATAAAAGCTTGTTTTGGATTAATTTACCTTTCTTTTCTCTTTAGACTGGCAGATCAGTGACGGCGGCCATGACAGTTCCATCCGGGTAACACAGGGCTCGCGCTGAGCGGGAGTAGTGAAGCAGGAACTCAGAGCGGATGAATATGGAGCGCTACCTGAAAGGCTCATCAGCTTCTCCTCTCACAGCTCTTTATTTGTCCTTCATGGCCCATAAACAAACTTAGAGTGCTGTTTTGTTTACTAGTGGTTGTAACTGGCGCTGTAAGGAGCATTTTAGTTTAAAACGCGCTCATGTGGTTTTTTTTTTATCGTCTGCGTTTATAACACCACTATAAGCCACAGCCCACAGATGTAAATGTTGAAGAACAGCTCCGTTTAGACTTCACAGACGCCATGTCTGCTACCAGAGCAGAGCGCGCCATTTTATATGGCTGTCGACCATGTAACGGTGTTTTGTTTTAGCCAGCCAACATTTATGTAACAACATTTATCCTTCACAACCTGCAACACGTTCATGTAAATCTCAGTTAAGATGTTGCTAGCCGAGAAGCACAAAGGTACATGACCTGTGCTGTATACATTAACCCATCATGGAGGCGGTGGTTGATTTAATCCACCTTCCATATTGTCAGGCATTACTGTCATATGATTCGTGTTATATGAGTAGGCTAGAAAGTGTTGCATCTGGTTTATGAATGCATAACGTGCTTCCACAGACAAAATGATTTGTGACTAGCCCATGTTTTTCACATGGACTGCAGCTTATACTATAGCAAATGGTTAAAGGAGAATTCCAGCAATTCCATTTCTCAAAATGTATGCATAATTCAACCACTGAGATGTAAAAAAAAAAAGAATTCAGAATGGTTTGATGTGAAATGGTTAATTGTAGAGATTTCTTCAGAGTGGTGGTGATAGGAACCGGGGTTGTGATGTCTACAACACAAATATAGCCGTTTATTTGCTAATAAAAAAAAGGAGTGAACCTACACATGTCTCCTAGGTGTTTA
>JAILXH010119772.1:22552-35479 GCA_023558415.1 Piaractus mesopotamicus
CAAAGCCAAGGCCCAAAACTGTTTAACTTGGTGAACCAAGGTAACCTGGACCTTGGAGAACCACTGACAAGTATTATGACAGTGGCTTTCAATCCTGCATTTTTTACTTTTCCCTGCTCTAAGCCACTCAAAACAGCTTGTGAAGGGCTTGTTTATTAGCTGATGAGTAGAACCAGCTTTTATTGATTTCATCAGGATATTTAATGCTCAAGGAAGAAAATAAGCAGTTTTTATATATCGTTTATATAAAATACACAGAACCACTCAACAGTTTACGTGCCTATTCACGGAACGGTTGTCCTTATTTTTTACTATTTTTCACTTTTTAGAATAATACTGAAGAAGATACCCATTAAGCACTGTGGAAAAAGTCAGAAGCCACCCTTGATTTAACTTCGTCAAAGCATCCATAAGGTTATTTACCTCTCAGTGCCAGGAAAAAAGTAGAAGATGTATATTTCACAAAATTAAATACAATATCAACTTTTTTAGCATTTTGTCTTTATTAGAGCTACTGTTCTTTTCAAGAGACTTTGGAGGTGTGAATAAATATCTCTGCAGATTTCTTTAAAAAAAACTCAAAGTTCAGTCTTAAAAGTTGGTTGCATTTTCTGCTTTTAATGATCCGAGTAATCTCAACGCATTCACTGATTAGGTCTGGAGTGGTCAGTCTGTTGTTCTGCGATCACCAGCAGCTTCTTTGTTTGATTTGTAAAATAATTCTTTATCTATTTCCTTTTCTCAGTAATGGCTTCTTGACACCTGCACATCCTTTCAGACCCACAGTGTTGTCTTCTCACAGTGGAAGGATGAACAGAAACACCTGTGTATTTTTCAGATTTAAAGGAAGAGAGGCACTTTATTGGAGTTTTAGTGGCCTATCAGGTCTTGCACTATTGTTAGTCCCACTTTCTCTATATCTTTTAATTGTTTTTTGAACTGTAGTGGCAACTCTGCTATCATTCTTTGAATATGTCCTTCCTTATGCAGTATTCGTAGCAATATGAAAAACGAATAAGACATACTTCAGCCATTTGAATGGGAAATTAAATAAATGAAGGGTCATCTCTAACTTTTGCACTGTATTGTGTGCTGAAACTTTGCTGTTGTTGGAGGGTATTTCAAAAGCGAGGTGTTGAATGTACTTGTGACCACTATCACTTTTTGCATTTTTCCACCACATTTTGTCTTGTCTGTTGCCCTCTTGTTTGTCTAATTTCATATTAATTGTACAAATTTCAAGTGAATCTCTCCACATAGTATTATTACTAGGGAAAGCCACATAGCAGGACTAGAAACTGAAATCATAAGTAAATATTCCAGTTAGCGTGTCTTTACAATACATAAAGCAGTTTCAAACAGGAGCAAACTCAAATCTGCAGAGGTGGTTTCTGGCCAACAGTGGAACAGTAGTCTGACTTGGCTGAGGTCTCAGTATTTTCCGCATCCTGGTTTCCAAGACAAGCATTTGCAGTCAAAGAAAGCTCTTGTGTACTAACACTCGCTTTGCAAGCAACAATGAATTAATATAGCTCTCTTTTTAACTTACTGTTCTATCTGCTGACAAATAAATTATGTATACAGTATACGAAACAGCTTACAATTGACTGTTCATAAATATGTGATGACACTAAACTGATAATCAGCCATTCAGGTCCCTGGAAATAAAGTTGAAACTAAAGAAATAAAGGAAACAACGGAGCGAAATACACCCACTCACAAACAGATAAAAAGCTAATTCAACATAGGGAATAGTGCCTGCGGGCATAGATGCAGAATCAGACTCATTACTGTCACTTCCTTCTTGTAGAAGTTGGTTTTAGCATCTGTCTCAGTTGATCTGATTTTAGCATCTGTCTCAGGTGATCTAATCACAGGTGGACAGTGGAATGTATAGCCATTTACACCTGCCATCCCTGTGCGTCACGACTGTAAGCGCTTGTGATTGGATTTTGTGAGTGACCGAGTGAAAAGTACCACTAGTGGTGAGACCTAAGAAAAAAATATATTCTAGAAATTTGCACCAGCACACATGGTCAAAAACTAAAATCATAACTTAACAAATTATAATGAATAACCACATCAGCGTATCTATGACTGACTGCAGGTGAATCTTAAAAAAAACCTACCATGATTGTTTAAAAATCATGGAATTGAGCAATCAATCATGTTCTGTGAAACATGTGATTGTTTTCTTCTCTCTGACTTCTGTCCACTTGTCAGATCACGCAGGATGTAGGTTAATGCTAGGTGTAAATGGGGCCAAAGGTTCTACGTGTCTAATACAAATCAAATACAACTTTTCTTGCACTGTTGGCTCTCTGCGTGTGAAATTTTGTGATTCTGTGTTGAGCTGCTAGTGAGCAATGACGGGCAAAAAAAGGAGGGGGGTGAGTATTCTCTGCTGTAAAAACAGTGCACACCCCTCTATAAAGATGGCTGTGCCGAGATAAAATAGACAGCACAGCTGAAGCTTACTTTATATCAACTGAAAACAAGTTGAAAACAACTGCCACAATTAAAAAGCAGCATTTGAACACAATAACAACACTTTTACAAATGTTGACCTGCTTGCTCACCTGAGAAAGATGAAAATCTAGCTGGCTTCCAGTTTTGTAAATCATACACATTCCTGTCTAATTTGTGTCGCCACTCTTAAAAATAAAATGGTTTTTGACTTGGATTAGGCCTGTCACACATATAACAGTCGATAAACAATTATTTGCCCTTTAGAGGGCAGCTGTGAGTAATGTTTGTTTATTTGAGCTTGAGCTGTTTCTGTAGTCATCTGCAGCTAGTAAGCAAGAGAGCAATTAGCCCCTTCAGGTTTGTACTTAAAAAGCTGTATGCAGTGAACAGTATTAAATTTATAACTGCAATTATTTATATGGCAATGTTTTTATACTGACACCAATATTAAACTGAACTAACGCCGACACCAGTGCTAATGTTATGTCTG
This sequence comes from Piaractus mesopotamicus, assembly GCA_023558415.1. Taxonomy (NCBI): domain Eukaryota; kingdom Metazoa; phylum Chordata; class Actinopteri; order Characiformes; family Serrasalmidae; genus Piaractus; species Piaractus mesopotamicus. The sequence continues at coordinate 25,512 of JAILXH010119772.1, forward strand.
TAAATTCTGAAATTCTAATCTAAAAAGAAAAGCTTTCAAAGGAGCTGCTTTTAATTGACGCACTTCACGTAAGCATCTAAAGGTAAGCTCATCATACTCAAACTACATAAACACATTATCCCACAGGACGAAATACACAGCTAACAGATTTGTTACATAACTGGATCGGATTAATTATTTTGTCCTACTGATGTCTGATCCAGCATTTTCTGCTGATATTGGACACTTGATATAAGATCATTCTGTCTCTGGTATAGAATATATTATATTATGTGGAGGTTTTTTTGAACTTGAAAAAGATTTTTACTCGTACATCTTTTGTCAGGTTCTTTAGGTAACCAGAAGTGATTCTTCTACGGCGTGCAAAGAAAGCCAAACTTATCTATAAGAGCATGTTTGGATTTAAATGAACACTGCTGTGTAGACGGTTGTGTGGACAAACATTTTTCCTTTAGAACCACTGAACCTACACGAAATGGAGATTTCTATTGAGCCATAGTAGAATTATCAATATGTCTTGACATCTTAAGCTTGGTTCAGCACTGAATATCAGCGGGGGCGATGTCTGGATGACTCAATTACCGAGAGCACGACTGGCCATCTTTTCAGGCGTCAGGCAGCCTCGGTGTCTTTTTAGGTGTCTGATTTTCAGTATGCAAGCCCATCTGAGTTGACAGTGATACACATCCTCAGCATATCATTGAACTGTCCTGTCTCTTGATACAATCAGTACTAGTCCGCCTCTCAAAATAATGAGCGGACTGCTGTCAATTGGCTAAGCGGCTGAAATATGAAAGGCGGTATTCATGTACTGGCCGTAGTGCATGCTGAAAAATGCGATATGGCAGCTTCCATGCATTTACGGATGAAATCTCATCATGTGATCGTACACCATACATCCAGTGACAAGTCAGTTGTCGGAACTGTGACAGAATTGAGCGCAGAAGATGACTTAGTGTAAGGCATACCCAAGGCTCCTAATTGTATCTGCAGTCTCACGTACCTCTCATTTGCTAATACCATCTGCCTGTTATAAACAGATGGCAATGCCTGATTGATTCATTGATTTGATAATTCAATTACCGTCACGCATGTGGCTCGCCTGTAAAGTGGCCAAATTAAGGAGAAATTTCACTGATATTCAGCATAATTTCAAGAAGATTGTCAGTACTATATATTTAATATATACGATATATACATACGTAATTTAATTTAGTCCACGGAAACAACAAAGGTCACAGTTCTTGCCACCACTATAAATAAATGCATGTTCCCATTAATGTTTCACTTTAAAGCTGCACTGTGTAAGTTTTGAGGGATTTGGAGACCTCTCTGGTTGCAATGTGTAATTGCATGCAGAAGAAAATCTGATAAAGTTGTTTGTGTCTTGGACCCCTACAAGCGGCTGAATCTGATGATTGCGAGGACATGAAAGAGTATTCAAAGAGACCTCAGTCAAAACTCGGTGAAGGACGTGTCTTCTGAGGATGCAAGTGAATTATTTATTGTCTTTATAGCTTCATCAGTATAATGTTAATTTGGCATTTGAGACTTAAACATTGAGGCGGACCTTCTTTTGAATGTGTGTGACGTTAATATGTAAAAACATGAACTCCTACAAAATCCCACCCGTGCCTCTGAATTATTTCAGGCTTTACAGGATGACTCGCAACAGCACACGAACACCAGATTTTACCATGTCTTCCTGTTTCACTGAGGTATAAATATGTGGTAACAGTGGTGAAATACCCTTAGTCTTTCATCAACATGAAGATTAGAAAACACACAAATTAAGAGATAAAAGTATGCTGACCTTCATAAATAGCTACATGCCTAAAAATGCTCATATTCACCGTGTAGACATTAATGAAGAGGTTTAAAACAACCGGAGCTGTAGTGAACGTACAGGAGGATGTTTAGAGAGGAAGAACACTGTCCAAAGATCAGGGTTAACACAATTAGAAAAATTTGACACACTATTCAGAATGCAGGCCAGGAGACAGCCTTTTCTTTCATCTAACCACAAACAACAATAGAACTTTTTGGCAATACTCAAGATGAGTTTGGTGCAAAAAGAAGATGGTTAAACAGAAAAGAACAGAAAAGAATGCCCTCTGAACCTACGTGCCATCATGGACATGAAGTACGACAAGAAAATAAATGAAAATATGGCTTCATCTGCCAAAAAGCTACAACTGTGTTGTGGTTGAATTTTCTTTTTTTTAAAGTAGGACAGTGATCCAAAATGTGACCAAGTTCACACAAAAATGGTTGTGACCATAGAATCAAGCTTTTGACATGGGCATCCTAGTTCCCTGACCAAAAATACATTGAAAACCTGAGGAGTGATCAAAAGCACAGAGACCAAAAGAGAGGACCTAGGACCCTGGAGGATCTGGAGGCATTGTGTATTGAGGAATGCTCTCAGGTTCCATGCTCTGTATTCTCCAATCTCATTGCTTTTCTTTTGGCAAAGGGAGATTGCGTAAAGTACTAAATGCAGGGGTGTGAATAATTGTGACACATGACTTTGTTTTAAAAAAAAAATAAATTGTTACTAAATTTGTGGAGTTTACACATAAATTAATCAATGCTATATTAAGTAACACCACCATAAAGAAATAAAAATATTTTCCATGATGCATACATATTGTTGCTGTCGAAACAAAACCTTGTGTTTCTGATAAAAACGTTATTTAATGGAAGTTAGTGTAACCAGATTTTTTTCCAAGTAATTTTAGACCATTTCTGTTGGTCTGTTCATCATTGAATTTTTACACAATTCAAAGGGTATCTGGACTTTTCAAATGCAAAAAAGTAAAACAAACAAAACAGACAAAATTTCTGTGTTTGGGTTGTGTCACAGCATCTGTGCTAGTACTGAAGCTGGAAATGTAACATGATTGTAAAGACAGTTTTACTGAATCAGATGTACTGAATGGTACAGATAACAGTAAAAGAATTTACAAAAGCCAACAGCGCCATAGCCTGTAATTTGCAGGACGTGACAATAAATGGTACTTAGTGGACATTTTGCATGTAACTTCCCTGCATTCAATTAAAAAATATATAATGATAGTCTTGTTGGAGGAAACCTTTACACTACTGAGTCACTGATTGAATGTGAAAGTGGCTGAAAGCTATTCTATTTTTAAAGTGATCTTAAGGCCTGTCTTTCTTTGATAATATGAGGGGGGAAAAAGGACACCAGCAGTGTAATTATAAGAATTCATTTATCGCATTTTATCTATTCTAGATAAATTAACATGGTAAGCATTTTTGTTATGACATTATTGTAAGCGCTATTACCATTTCACAGATGTTTTATAATAAGAAACACACCTGCCTTATCTAGTAAAGACAAGAATTCCATTTGTATAGTCCCAGCCAGATGTATTATATGTTATAGCATCCATGCTGAAGGAATCCAGTTTTTTTTTTTTTTTTTTTTAATTTCTGCGTAATTCAGTCATTAAGGTGTAATCAAAGAGTGGTTTGATGTGAAATGGTTCATTATAGAGAGACTTACCAACAGATTTCTTTACAGTGGTGGTGATGGGAGGTCGTGATGTCTACAACACTGGAATAGCCACTTTATTTACTATCCAGAAACAAAAGTGAATCTATGCATCCATGTTTCCTGAGTTTTTATAATGTTGATGTATTATATGTATGTTTGGTGTATAAATATGTATTGTTAAAGTGATAAAATAGCGTTAAATCTGAAAAAATGAGTTTTCTTTCGGGACTATTTTGCCTTACAATGCACTGCATGTACAGGGAGATTCACTCGAAAGAGGCCCCGAATATTCTGTAATAACTTTTGCTAGGATGAATCGATCTGAACGAAACAACGTGCAATGTGCTCTTCAGTATATGGAGCTTCGAACAAGCCGGGATGCCCCTGCGTCGGAGCGATGAGGTGGGCGCCGGACAGCCGTCGCAACGTTTAACCTCCGTTTCCAGGTGTATACCCCCCGTACCCCTTCATGTGTCTGGCAGAAAACGGAGATCACTTCCAGCATCGCATGTAATGCAATCGATTACACATACGTCAAGGTATGTTGCATATTTTTTTTGGTTCTAATTGCTATATCCTAGCGGGAGTTACAGCAGAATATTCGGGACCTCAATCTCCCTGTATCTCCCCACAATAAATACTTAAAAAAAAAAAAAAAAATTTTATGCCAAAATTTTATCTTAAAGTGCAATAGTTTTCTGTGAGGGAGCTTATAAAGTCAAACATGTGACTCACTAAGTTTCACTAGAATAGAGCCTTCCACGTCAAACCACTCTGAATGACACTGTTTACATCTTAACTGTTTAATTATACAGATATGTTAAAAAATTGGTGGAATTCCCCTTTAAGACTGAAACAGATTCATTCTTTGCTGGTTTGGATGTGTATCTAAACTAATTTATTATTGTACTATTAATCTAATAACCTTTGACAATCAATATAAGATGAGCAATTCCACACTTAGCTAGATATCTTGTAGTAATTATTATATAATGTAATAATATTGCCTTATATTATAAGCTTTAGAATATTATGTATGCAGTCACAGCTCTTGCAGCAGGGTACAATAATGTAATAATTCCCTCAGATCAGTGATGTTTGAGATTGTTGCCCTTCCGTGCTCTCCAGCATGAAGCTGTTATAATAGTATGACTGTGTAACAATCATAAAGATAATAAATTATTCCAAATTGTTCTCTTTCCAGTTTCATTCGTGATGTTCTCAATGTAGCTTGATACAATACAAATCTCTCTCTCTCTCTCTCTCTCTCTCTCTCCACTGTTATTCAGAGGTCTCTCTGCGACCCTGGTGATTTGGCCACAGTCATCCCCGGGATTATGAATAATGCTTTGAATCTAAAATTGCAAAAGTAATCCTCTTAAATCTCCTCGTGTACTTTAGCGGACCATGTTGTCCGTTCGAACAGGCTAGCAGTTCCTCATAAAAATTAAACATACTTCAGCCTCTACAGCTGAGTGTCCATTACTGTAACAGTACTGTACTCTTTTTAGATTTTTTTTCCTTTCCTGCAATAAAGATATGGATATCCCTCTCCAGTGATGGACACTGCAGAACTTACTTTTGACCTGTTATTTCTCCTTGAAACCACTTTGCATAAATGTAGTTTTTTTTGTTTTCCCCTCTCTATGTCTCTTGGAGGTTGGTGTGAGCTTAGTTGACTTGTATTCTCTAACCTCAGTATATTATCAATATACAAATTCAAGCACAGGTTTTACAGAAATGTAATTGCATGGACAAATAATGTTTTAATGTGTTTCTGGTGTGGGCTAGTCTAAATTAGTACTGTCATCTAACTGGTACTAATCTATTAGTTTTTAAACTACTCAAGTAATCGGCATTTTTAAAAAAGCCCAGATAATAAAAAATGAAGTTGTCTATGCAATAACAAACCTTGCATAGGCTCTAAATATACAGTTGTATTTGCCCTCAGGCAGATTACATGCTTTGTTGGTTAAAATAAATCAAATCATTCTCTTTAGAGGACACCTTAAATATGCCATTTTTCTTTTTTTTTTTCAAGAAGCTGCACAAGGTGTATTTGTTGCCAAATTTAGGATTCTGGAAAAATGACACTTAAAATCTACAATGTGCCATAAGTTTTGCAATATGTTAAATTTAGCAAAAGCATGGTAATTCTGCATGAAAGTGTGCAGATGTGCCCACTTTTTCAAGGATGTGCTCTTATTAACAATTAGAAAATCAACAAAACCTGTAATTTGACCAGGAAGGCCCAACGTAACTATTACTAGAAAAAGCTAAACTAGGAAGCCTTAAAAAAGACATAAGATAAATACTGTTATGGGTCATTGACATGACATGTTTTTTTGTGTCCAAAAATTAATCAAACATGAGATTTTAAATTATTCAGCAATACCCCTTTTATGTAGAACAATTTTCATTGCATTGTTTTAGGTTCTTTATGTTGATGTAAGTAAACTGTCAAAATATTTTATTGAAGACTGCAGGTTTGGTCTTGAGCTGCTCTTGTGATAACATACTGAAATGTCACATTTTCATTCTTTCTTTTTGAAAAAGAGATTCATTGTTCTAAAATATAATTAGCCTTATTCACCAACTGTTCTTAAGAAGAAATCTCTTTTTTTCTCTTCTTTTTTGGGATTTGTTCTTGGGTAAGAACTGAATTTAGTCTGCATTTTAATTGATATATAACCTTTATATTTTGTGCATGTTCTTTAAACTTTAAAAGGTTCTTCATACTCATACCTTTAATACAAAAGGTCCTGTAGTGAACCAAGTGGTTCTCCTATGATGTCGCTCGAAAGAACCTTTTAATATAAAGTATATGGAGCGTTCTGCTGAATTAGTTAAAACTGCAGCCTCATAGTCTTTAAAAAAAAGTATTCAGACCTTAGTTATCTATAAGGATTGTGTTGTGATCTCTTTAAACCCAGGGCTTTAATTGAGGTAGTAATACGCTAAATAAATATTAAATCATCTTTTATCTTTTAGGATACTTTCTATGGCGAGGTGTCTATGCCAAGTCCAGGCCCCTAAAAATGTGATATTTTTTATTTTTGGATTTATTTGTTTTTAATGGTTAGTTTTATTTAAGGATAATTTCTTTTCCAGTGAAGTTGAAAGATTTAGATTTATCTTTATGAATTTAATTTTAGCTATAAAACCTTTTTATATCACATTTTTATGTGACTACCAAATCACAGTAGTCCAGATTTGTAAAAGGCAGTGGCAGATTTACCCTGAGAGTAAGAGTAAATAGTGTGGCGGTAATGAATGTGCTCGTTCATAAACGAGGAATACTGGCGTGTATTATTGCTTGTGTGATGCGAGGCGTGGTTGCGTTACTATCTTATTTAAATATGGGGGTAGCGACTCATAAAACACAGTCCAGCAAAAAATAACACCGGAACCACTCTGACGGTCATCTTCCCAGTAAGAAGCCGATGTGGATTGTTGTTTTCTGAAGTGTTTCCAAATATCTTTGATCACACACGCAACAAATCACACACTCTCAGCTGATTAACCAATATATATGTAAAAAAACAAAAAAACAGTTTTAATCTGTTTGGACGGAGTAGCACGGCAGACCTTCTGACTGCTTTTGTAGGAGTACAGAGGAGAAAAAGACGTGCTCAAGCAGGATTTCAGACTGACAGGTTTAACTAGCTCTGTATTTAAAACAGCCCCTTCTTCCTGCAGCAAATTCAGTGTTTGGCGAATCCCTCCTGAGTTTGGACAGCAGGTTTAGTTTGTAATCCAATAAAAGAGAAGAGTAATTTGACAAGTTGAGACTCTAATTACATGTTGGAATCGATTTTATTGCAAACAGTTTTAACTTTTAATATTATTTTTCAATTTACAATGGATCTTAATTCAGTTTGCACATGCGAATTACACAACGTTTTAGTAGTAAAAATGTCAAGTAAAAGCTTTTATTAGTTGATATTTAATATTTTAAATTTTTACATGTATCAAATTTCTGATATTAATAATTAAATATTCACTAGTTGAAATTAAATTTAATTTTATGTATGTAAATTGAATTCCTGACATCAAGAAAAAATAGAAAATAAAAGCTCAAGCTGCCATAGTGATTAGAATGGCAGCATGTCAACTGAATTTTTAATTGTAATAAAAAATAATGAATGATGAACATCATGTTAGTAAAAGTTATTACTTTCATTATGATGAATTAAAAAGTATAATTCCTACAATAAAAAGTTGAATTTTAAGACATATATGATTTTTTTTTTTCAAATTTCCTATACCTTTATCAACTTTTTAATTAAACGCTAGAAGCATCTTTATCAAATGATTTACTATTAATTCCCTTTTTTTTCCCTTAAAATCTGTAGCTCTATTTATAAGAATTTTGGTTTTATTTGTTCCTTTGTTTTTGTTTCTTTTGGCAGCCGACAGGAGCTTCACTTGGAAGGTCTTTAATATGTATAACCTCATTTACATGTGGATTTTGATTGGCCACCATAATAACTTTATGAATCGGTCTTATATAGTGTGTGGTGCATTTTGTGTGATGCAGTGCTTTGGGGCCAAGTTTTTATTTTATTGGCCCCAGTGAATTTTAGTCTGTAGACGAAGCCTTACTTTAGCCACACCCCTGCATTTTAGAGCAGAAAGTGAGACTGCATCCCTGCCCCTCATGGCCACATGGTGAGCCTGTATATCCCACTGTTTTGATTAAATGTGTCCCAAAATCTGAAAATCAGTGTGTAACATTTAAAAATTGTCACTACTGAAATGCACATTTTCTGCAGTTAATAATTTTCTTGTGTTGTAGTGAAAATTATGATTTTATGTGTGTACAACTGTTCAAAGCAGTGTTTGCTCATCATGAGCTGGCTAGAGTTGTTGAGTTATGCTCAAAATGAACAAAAATTGTCATGATTGTTCTGGTAGTGACAAAATTGAATATTCAATCATTCATTCAAATAATAATAAACATAATTAAGAAATAGGATCACTCGGAGCAAAATGATTTCACTCCAAAGTCCAAGTCGGTTAAAAGTCCGGAATGTTTTAACTCTTTTTTTTGAACCAAATTGGTGGAATGATCCATATACATCCATGCAACTGTAGCACAGCTCTGTTTACTAATAGACACTACCAGTATATTTGAGTTGCCAATGTGGTCTCTTAAAAAAGGAATACTTTTTGCAGTATACCTGATCAGTATCATCAAAAGCATGTTCTGAATGACCCTGTTAAAATCCAAATTACTGAAACACACTTTGGAAGCTTTACTTACTATCATCAAAAGCATGTTCCAATTTCCCCCTACAAAATCTTCAGAGGAGAAAGCGCAGCATACCTGTTTGCAAAGACTAGGCTTCAAGGACAGTGCTGACAGATTCAGTTCCACAGTCCCGTCTCACTCCATTAGTCATAATGTATCTAATCCCCTCTCTGATTTATCTTTCTCTGAATAATCCCAGGCTGCAGGTGGCCAGCGATAGCTGATCTCTCCCTCTTCTCCTCTGCGCTGGACTCAGTGTTGACAGCGCTACAGCCCTAAACCTTCCACTAGCCAAAGTGTAATGATTTTTCAAGCTAGCGCAGCATTGGGTTTCTTCCACATGGTTGCCCAGACTAAAAATCCCACGCAAGGACACTGCAGTTAAGTGCAAAGTGAAGTTGCTGAAAAGTTGGCTCAGTGCGAACTCTATAACCTTCGCTGTTTACCCTACGTCTACACGGTTTCGTTCAAGAATTTAGTAAAAATGTTGAATAGTTAATATGAATATGTAACGCCTGAAGATTTAAAAACATGTCCTAATCAAGATGATGTAAATATTTTGGACAAGTGGATTTCTGGGACAGAAGGTAAGTTTTAAAACAGCAGATATCAGCCACAGTCCTCCACCAATACATGTCATTTACAGAATTGCTGTGATACCTCATGTTTGTTGATTTTCACTAAAAATAAAGGTGCCAAAAGGGCTTATTCAAGCAGTGCCACAGAAGAACCAGTTTTGGTTCCTGAAAGAACTGTTCTATTGATATTTCTTTAGAGAGCCATGTTTGTACACAGAGCTTGAAGAAGAGGGTTCTTCAAAGATTCTTTAGTAAAGCAATGGTTCTGTATAGAAATATGAAACATGAACCCTGTCAATGCTTAAATTCTGTTTGTCTAAAATGGTTCTACTCAATGATGAAAAATCCATTGAATGTGTTTATAGAACCTTATAAAATGGTTCTAAAAAAGGTGGTGTCATGAAGGATTTTTTGAGCAATTCCATAGAAGAACCATCTTTGGTTCCCTAAGGCCCATATTTGAAAGAGATTTATGGGTTGTGGGATATGTGGGTTTCTTGGGTTTACAGAAGCCGTACATAATGTAAAGGTTCTATACCAATATAGGGTTCCTCTTTAAACCTTTACATTATGTGAAGGTTCATTAAACTTCATTAAACTAAAAAAAAAAAAAAAA
>JAILXH010119772.1:35915-46418 GCA_023558415.1 Piaractus mesopotamicus
TTGTTCACCTAAGGAACCATATTTGAAAAAGATCTGTGATTGTGAAAACCTTTCACATAATGTGCAGATTCTATACCAATTTAAGGGCTCTTCCCAGAACCTTTACATTACATGGAGGGTCTTTAAACCTAGAAAAGGTTCTTCACACTCTCATCTCATTTATAAAAATGGTTCTCCAAAGAATGTACAGAAGGTTATTTAGGGGCCAGGAAGTGGCCCTTCTGTGGCACTGCACAAGGAACCCTTTCTGCCACCTTTAAGAGTCTAGCCCCCCAAAAAAAGGTTCCACTATTGTTACATCATAGAATCTCTTTTTGGTACTACATAGACCCATTTTTGCTAAGAGTGTTGATGAATAGCCTTTTTATAGTTGAAAGAACCTCCACATAATGTAAAGGTTAAATTGATGAAGCTGTACCCATTTAAGGGTTTCTCCAAGAACTGTAAGTCCAAGCAAAGAGTTAGGCCAGCCTGTAATGTTGTGTTCGGATCATATGACATGTACAGATGAGGCTTGCCTGCTGGAGCCTCCTCTAGCGTGTTCCTATCTTCACTGCCTAGTGTGGCAGTTGTTCTTGTGCAGGCACTTAGAGCTGGATGAATGAGGTTTCACCCACCACTCACGTTCTCCTGCTGTATAGAGATCAGCTGACCTTGTTTTCTGCCTCCAGCTGCTAGCTTCACATGAAGGTGCTCCTCGTGACATTGGATTAGCTGCCTTATTGGCAAAAGCACAGTTTCAAAGTGAGGAGGAACCCAGTGGGATCAAATGGCTGCTATTAAAACTGCCCTGCACGGACGGATGGGAATGAAAAAGGCAGGGCTAATCCCGCTAACAAGCTGAAGTACGGAATCAGACGAGAGGTGTGGGATCCTGCTTTGGATGTGGGATGTACAGAGACCAGTGGTTAATTCCTTGCAAGACCGAGTGAATGAGAGTGAGAATGCATGAGAGTGTTTTGCATTCGTTGCCGTGTCTACCTTGCTCCCTCTTTAAAGGGCCAGTATGTGGAAACTGAGCTGCCCATTGTGAATTCATTGTTTTTGTGATGTCATAAAACCCAACACATTTACAGCTTAGTCTTGCCCATTCATTCTGAAGTTATAAGGACTCTTTCACCCTGGACTGCTATTTAACTGAAGCACAGAACAGGGTGGCCAATCAGAGCATGTCTCATTTACATACATCGGTCTTAAAGGCGAAAGTAACAAAATCAGTCTGGTTTATTCTGATTGTCATGCACAAAGGAATTATGACTATTTTGGGTACGATGCATATGTCATAAGCAGATCTCAGATGGAACAAAAACGTAGGATATGGGTTATGTTCATATGGCAGATAACTACATAGTTATTGTAATGCACTAAAAGGAAAACAGCATTTTAAAGCCTTTAAAAATAAGAGAAAGAAATATAACGGTCTTCTGTCATGATGCAAAAAGGCCGGACAGAAAGCGTGCGACACAGACAGAAAGGGAGAGATAGAATGCAGCCTGACTCGGCATGTTATCAGGCCAGGGGCCGACATCTCAAAGGTGTGTCAAGGGGGGGGAAGACAGAAAACGACGTTTAGATGTGGCCCCTTTGATGGCTGGAAACCGGCAACGTATGAATTCAGAGAATAAGAGAGAGAGAGAGAGATGAAATGCTTATGGAGAAGGAGAAATAGAGGTGAGTTCAATCTCAAGGTGGAGAGGGAGATGAAAAGTAATATGGTGTTTCTCTCACTGACGAGTGGGAGAGCGAGCGAGTTATTTTCTGAGGAAAGAATGTGGTCGGCTGTCTCATAGCACGGCGCTCTCGTTCTCTCACACAGAGGGGATCATCACACGGGCAGACTGTGACAAGGAGGAAATTTCTCTCTCTCTCAGACTCACAAATCTGTAGCGCTACGGGTTTTTTTTTTCCCCCAGTATGGCTGCCGTCGCTCACTGACCCCTTAGCTGACCCTACTGACTCCAAGAAGCTGCTAAATTCAGCAACTTTTTTTCCAGTTTGTTCTTAAATGTTGGTCCGGAGAGATGTTTGAGGTTGTTTTTGTTTTCTGTACCTGAGGTCTTTGAGGATGCTGCTCACACAGTGTGTGCGAGAACGCAGCCTGCTGGACTACAAGACGAAGGCAATGCGTGACCAAAATGAGACTAAGCATGATTTTTCATAACATGACCTGTGAATTCTCATTAGATGCGCTTGGAGATTGGTGGTACCTTCCACCCCTCACAGGTTAGGGAATTTCAGTGCAATTTCAGTTGTTGATTTCTCAAATCTGACAGGGTCTGCACTGCGTTTTTGTGGCTTTGATATAGATAGATAGATAGATATACTGACTGAAATAACTGACTGAAGCACGATGTTCATGTTCTTCATTCTAAAGCTGCAAAAACAGACACTGCAAACTAACAGAAAGCCTGGACACCTTCTGCTTTGCCCATAGCCGAGCCTCTCTGATCACCCAAAGGTCAAGAAGTGGCGTGAAATATTGGCTTACGGTGGAGCAGCAACTGAAGCATGATTCACCTCTCTCTCTCTCTCTCTCTCTCTCTCTCTCTCTCTCTCTCTCTCTCTCTCTTTCTCTCTCTCAAAAGACCAACTCGCCGAGCCCCGGCGCAGTAAATAACCGCTGGCCAACTAGATCCCAAATCGAGCAGTTAAGCGCTGTCTGGAGAGCAGCTTTCTCCCCAGCTTTTCCCGCTCCAGCGCGTGTAGTGGGAACGAAAGAGAGAAGGCGAAAGAGGACAGACTCACCCTGAGAGGAGCAGCGTGAGCCTCGCGTGGCGCTGGGACATTGCCGTTTGCTGTAGCGGATCACTCTGGGGAGGCGCGACGAGCCCAGCCATGCGCTTTCTAACCGGCTTTGCAGCAGATGATGAAGGAGGTGCTCCTTGGCTTGGCTCGGCTGGAGTGGCTCACGCGCAGACGCACACGCTCACGCAAGCCCTGGGAGAGCGCGCGTGTCAAGGTGTTGCACATCCACAGCGTTTGGAAGTGTTCGGAAAAAGAAGCCCCCCTACCCTCTCCCTCCCCTTTAAAGGAGCTTGAGAGGAGCGCTCAAATTCCGGAAGGGTCCAGAAGGGTATCCCTGTCCACCTCACACAGAGGGTCTCTCACATCACGCACGCACGCGGATGTCAGGAGGATCGCTTATCTCCCGCTGCTGCAGTCCCTGCGCGCTTGTGAGCGCGTGCACGCGCGTGAGAGGTAGGGTAGGAATGAGGGGGAAGATGTGGACAGGAGAGGTAGAGTTGGGAAAGAGAAGGAGGGAGAGGAGGAGTGTTCAAGGGGGAGGAGAAGAGCGAATGAGAAAGAGGAGAGGACACAAGCCGTTTTGGGGAAGTCCAGCGTCATTCTAGTGGGCGCGCGTTCACTGATCTGATCTGAGCTTGCAGAGAGAGGGGGCTTATATAATCAGATGGAAAGGGGAGGAGAAAGGATTTTGCTTGTGTGTATGTATGCGTTTGTTTTCATGCACTTTTAGGCCAGACGTGTCCGCAAAAACGCAGAAAAGCAGGGGTCGCCTACACCAGGACCAACTCGGTGGCCTTGACTTTTTGAAGTGGGTGTCCGAAAGCCTGGCGGAAATGCTTCTATTTTGCATTCCTTTTTAATTTAATACACGGTTTTCCATTACAAATAATCTTACCAGCAGAACAATCTGGGTGAAAGGTAGAATCTCTGAATGTCTCTGCATGAATTTCAGATGATACATTAATGACAGTGGTGGCTGAAGCTGGCACAGACTCCATAGGTTTGTGCAAAAGCCTCTGCTCAGTAGATCAGATCCACCTGAGAGTCATCTGAACATGTTTAATGGAAGAAATAAGACTTAAAAAAAAGGCTTGAACACTGACAATTTCGCAGATTTGTTTCAATCTGAATAGTGACCAAGACATTTTGCAGAAATGTTCCCTCTTCCTTTTTATTGTCATAACTTTTACACTTTTCAAGGTTATACAACTTTTGTTGTTTATTTCGAAGTTTAAGTGCGATCAGATTTTCAGTGTGGTCTCAGACTTCACTGTACGCGTTTCATTTTCTTTATCTGAAGGAGTAAAACTAATTCTTCTTGGTTATATGGGATGTATGATTATTTTTAAGAAGAGGTAGTTTTTAGAGATGGTACATCAGTATCAGTGAGTATCAGTGTCGGGCTGATACCGGCAGAAAATGCTAATCCAATCCTGTAACAAATCTAGACTGAAATAGCTCTCACTCATATTGTGTGATGTGATGATGTTAGCTGTGTATTTCTACCTGATAGTGATGGGGTGTTTTTTTTTTTGTACTTCTGATTTTAGAGTTTCTACTTTTAGATCCTCGTCTTAAGTAAAGAGCTTCAAATAAAGGAAAAAGTCTAATTTACACATTTGCCACTTACACATTTACCAGATGTAGTCGATCAGCCAAGACATTGTGCTGCTTTACTTTAGAACTGCAGCTGCAAGGCTAACATTGCTAACAAACACTAGAACTCAGTAGTCACCCAAATAGCCCAGCCTATTTCTGTCTCTCGATGTCTCTCAGCCCGCTCAAACCGCCTCCAGGTCTTCATTAAGGTCATGGAGCCTTGATATAAGTGAGGACACAGAATGAATTTAAACTATTAAAAAAAGTGTAGGTGGCCACTTTATACAGCAGTGAATACCAGTCCTGGTGTTGTCTGAAGTGACTGCTTGTAGTGATGAAGTTTTGTTCATTTTTATAGTTCACAGAAAGTCATACTGTGGCCTAAACCACATCGACAAGAATGTGCATCTTTATTTAATGCGATTTGAGCCAGTTGAGAGAAGTTTTTATGTATTTTACCAAAATGTTTTGGGCTATTTGGGTGGCTATTAAGTGCTAGTGTTATTAGCAATGCTAGCCTTGTAGCTCCAGTTCTAAACTAAAGAAGCAAATTTGAACTCCAAACAAGTATCAGTTACTTTTTGATCAAAATACTATTTATTTTGATGAATATATTTATATGCATTTATGGTGGAAAGATAAAACAGCATAGAACTGTACTGGATTAATTGTTTGCATCAATTTACCAGAATTTTTAGAGACCTGTTTTGTTCAAATACTTTCGAAATTATTGACCAGAAAATGTGTTGCTGTGCAAAACTCGGTCAAGAAAATTGTTTTAACCTACTTATCTTGGCAGTATGTGTGCATTTACCAGTAAAAACACTACATTACATTAGAATAAATGCAAACACACATACAGTAAATATAATAAAACATTAATAACTGATTAAAAACAGAACAATTTAGTATGTTGGTTAGAAGAATACAGTTTGCTTCCTGACTTTTTGGTGCACTCTAGTTATGCTTAAGCTAACACGCTGACGTGAAATCGCAATATATTGTTTCAGTTATAAATGGTTTTGAACAAATAAGAAGAGAAAAGGCTCTACCTTCCATTTTCCCCAGACATCCTTTGCACAGTAGTGAATACATGCATGTAATATAAAGGTACACTGTGTGTACAAAAGTTTGCAGACACCTGCTCATCCAGTGTTTCTATTACAATGAAGGGTATTTGTGGGTGTTTGGCATTGGGCCTGGGGACCTTAGGCTCATTGGCAGCTGCTCCAGAGTCCCACATTCTTCCGTTTACTAAAGGGTCCCAAAGACACAGGGGCCCACAAAGATTCCATCTTTATTTGTTTATTTTGTATGTGATTTTTTTTTTTTAGGCTTCCTGAAAGATTCTTAATCAAACCGCTTTATTTATTAAATTATAATTAATGACTTGTTCTAGATACAGTGCCAGCGGCTATGCATCCTGCAACCCTCCAGTGGGCCCCTCTGTGTAAATGTGGGGTTTAACCCAGGCACTGTCTGTAAGAACCACTGCCAAAAAACACACATCAGGCTTTTACAACTGCCAGGAAAAATAAATAAAGAACAGTAAAATGGGAAAGACAGTAGGCTATATCATCAAGTTTTTCCAGAGATAAAGGTGGGTTATGATGAAATACCTTAGCTCTTAAAAAAAAAAAAAAGGAAGCCTATGCTATGGCAACCACAGCTTTCAGAAGGGAATGTTGCACCGGAGCTGTGCACACCATCCCCCCATTTTCCACTGCAGATCTGTAGTCTTCACATATAAGTCAATAGTGCAAAATACCACCCTCTGCTTTGTGGTCAACATGTTGTGTTATCTGGAACACTGAAATGTAAAAGTTAGTCTTAAAGTTGAAGGCAGAGTACACAGTGGTCTAATTCCATGACTGAATTTCTCGTCTCTGTCACCCTAGCTCTGGCTCTTCTCTAGCTCCGCCCTTTGCCACACCCTTCATCTATTTCTTGAGTGTAACCTCGTCCACTTGTTCACAACCGTTTCTTGTTTGTTCTGCCCTGTATACAGTGTGCGAAATATCGCCTGGTATTTGAGGGGTCCCATGTTGACTGGCTACTCCAGTCTTGGCTGGATGCTAACTCACCATAGCGGCGCTGTGTTTTTAGAGGTATCCCAGACTAATTGTGTAAAACAGTTTGCTACAGCACCACCCTCAGGCAGACCAGTGCTGCAGCTCTAGTTAGTCAAGAATACCAAACAAGCAGGCTAACCTACGAGCTTTCCCTGAATTTGTATTTGAGTGAGCCATTTTTCCCTAACGAACAGCTTGATGTCATAATATATAAAAATATTTTGAGGGAACTTCCCAGAATTTTAATTTTGAGACATTTATGGGGTCTTTGGGGGTCCAAGCCCCCCCTGTATTGTGCACTTTGCCTATATATATGGTCTGTGGTCTTTTTTTTTGTTGTTGTTGTTGTTTTTTTATAAGGTTGGCTAGTCCATAGATAAACATACACAGATGCTGTGTTTGGTTTTTACATGCAAGGCAACAGTGCTGCCGTTTTGGGACAGTCAGCACTGCTGGACTACATTTAGTACAATTACAGAGCATCAGTTTAACAAAGATACCGTCCAAAATGATACCATTGAAAGAACATAGCACTCGGAAAGTAGCAGGGGATTATATAATGGAGAGAATGCAATGATTGATACACATGTTTGTGCAGTGTTGATGTATAGATATGTCCGTGGTTGGTGAATCACAGAGAACTTGTTGGTGTAATCGTTTCTTCTCTGGTTCTGTATTAAGCTTATTTCAGTTAATAAACAATACAGGGCATCTATACTTGATGTGAAGTAGTTATACTGCTGTTAGTGCTGAGTAGGAGTGCATTGTGGGTACTTTTCCTGCTGTTCCAGACAGCTGACCAGCACACTGACAGTTACTAAACAGAAATAAGAGCAACCGAGAGCAATCCGTGCAACCTAGATACTGATGTATTATTTTTAAAGCATGTCAAAACAAAGAAATCTGCTTTGCACTTTGTGATAATGTTCTACAACACTCTGATTGAGCTCCGCTATCAAAACATGTTGTTTGTGTTGTTTGATTTGATGTCTTTTTGCTCTCATCACTGCCTGTAAGCATCAGATAAATGTAAATCTAAATATTAGTCCGTTCACACTTCTTATGGCTATATCAGCTTCCTTACTTACATTCTGTTGCTAACTGAGGTGCATTTCAATTGTAGCTCCATGTAAAATCATATGTTTATATAATCAGAACCAAGCACAAAATTTGGTAAAAATCAGGTAATAAGGAGGTCATAGCTGATTTAATCATGAAAACATCCTCATATAATCCTCATATCTTTAATACAAGTGTTTTTGTCACTGTCGAAAGAAAAACAGCTCTCTACAAAATGGCAGCTTTACAGGAGAGCATTTCTATTTGGAGCATTTCTATTGGTCCAATCATCTTGAAAAGTTGACACAATATAAAGGACATCTGCCATGGTCAAATGATGTAGTAAAACAAAAATCGAAAAAATGGATATTCTATTTGATTTATTTTTATTTTTTTCCCCATTTTGGACAGTGGTGATTTGTTTACAACCAGATCTTGACTGCTCCAACTTGGAAGATGCACAGACTCAGAGTTAGCTCTATCCAGTAGTAATGCTTATTCCGGTTTGATGTGTCCTGGTTTCGCATGTTACCTGATGCCCCATCGCTAATGTTAAGAATGGTTTTATGTATGGTGCGAAATGGCAACACTATTAAAATCGCAGTGCATGCAATGGACATTTGTATTTTCTGTACATTAGAGTTTCTTTCTACATTAAATATGTGTTGATTCATAGTGGTCTACAAAATCGATTGTGCTTATACATGACATTTGGCAACTGCTGCTGAAACTTAATCCTGAAAAGTTGAACAAGACAAACTTTATAGCAAGTATGCTGTTTTTTAAACACTGCTTCATCAGTTCTACACTGGAATAAGACGCGTGTAAAATCAGTATTATTGTATCCACACAAACTTTAGAAGGACAAGTAATTCTGATTAGTGCAAACTGAATCTAATACATGATGACGTTGAGAGTTTTTAAAAAATTTTGAGCTATTTTGAAACCTCTGCTTGGAACACAAGGATTTCAAAACAATCAAAACATTTGAGACTGTCTAGCTCGTTTCTGCCATCACTACTGTTCAGTGTTATCTGTTCTTTATTTAGTATTTCTTTGTACTTTTGGTTGAGTTTCTAGTCACTTTGTGTTCCTGTTTTGGTTTGCTAGTTGGTTTCAGTATGGACTGCCATGAAACAGCCCTCTTGCGCTTGTCGTCCTCATCTTTATCCATGTTACACTGGATAAATGAGAATGTTTTTGGAGATTTGAGTTGCTTTTGAATATGATCTGTCCAATTTTAGTCAAAAACAGTTTTGCTTCATTAGCCATTTCAACCACTTCAAAAAAGACTTTATAGTATGTCCTAATAATGAGAGTTTCTCATCATTATGACTTAGTATCTCATAATAATGACTTAGTATCTCATAATAATGAGAACATCTCATTATTATGACAAGTTATTATGAGATGCTATAATCATGAGAAGGTAAGTCATAATTTAAAGATGCTAAGTCACTTATGGGATAATAAGTGATAATTATGACAGTCATTATTATGAGACACTGAGTCATGAGATACTAAATTGAGATGTTCTCCAGGTTTTGAGATTTCATCAGTATAAAATAGCAAATAGCAAAAAGTCATTATTGTGAGATACAAAGTAGTAATTATGAGATATTAAGTCATTATTATGGGAAACATTCTGAATGGCTATATATTTTCTTCAGTGCTGGAAACAGGCTTCCAGACTTTTGAGAAACAACAATGAATGTCATACAGTATATTCATATGTAGTTATCTTGCTTATATTCATATTCACAGCTTGCTGTATGATAGTAAGCAGGTTCATGCCCCACCAGATTTTTATTAAAATTTTATCGCTATGATTCTTTAAAGTGTGTAGTTACAGTGATTTTATATGCAGAGTCAAACATATTCTTCTAATTATGTCATGGATCGAACCTCAAAAAGTCACACACTCTCTTTCCCTGTGGTAGTTGCAGGATGAAATCGGTTTGCAGCACCAGCTACAAACGCACACAGCCCATCAGTGCTGACCGGTTGATAAGCGGTGTGTTGCTGAAGTGGTTAGTAGAGCATCAGTCACATTTTTGTCTTCATTTTCAGTGAAAATAAAAAGCAATTAGTTATATACACTTAAGTGCATTTGAGAAATATAGGCATAGTTTGCTTTGCGAGTTGACTTTAGCTAGTACCAGTCATAGTTAGTAGCTGTCCCTCGATCTGGTCGTTTAGCCTTCTGGCTCACTTGCTAGTCATGACTTGTGAGCATAGCATCCTATTTAATGTTGGAGAAGGAGAGCTGTGTGAGCAGTCTCATCTGTACTTATGCTGTTTCCTATGCATTGTGTATGAAAATACAGCTGTTACCGTGGCTGTTGGCTGTTCCTTTCATCTGTGGCTTTATTATCTGTTCTCTAAATAAATTTGGATTGTAGACATAGTCTGTGTATTGTTTGGCTATCCGGTGTCAACCAGAGGAGGATGGGTTGTCCTTTTGAGTCTTGTTTCCTCTCAAGGTTTCTCTTGCTCTTGGGGAGTTTTTCCTTCCCACTGTCGCCATTGGCTTGCTCATGGGGGCTTGGACCTGGATTTTTTTTGTAAAGCTGCTTTGTGACAACGGCTGTTGTAAAAAACGCTATATAAATAAACCCTGACTTGACTTGTAGTGTATGTTTAACCTGATGTCCTGAAAAGCTATAGTAACAAACCTGTGTGCGTGTGTGTGTGTGTGTGTGTGTGTGTGTGTGAGCGAGCGCTGGGAATTCAATTGCTTGTGTTCTCTATCGTCTGATTGATTTTAGCTTATTATAAGATAACACGTATTATAGAGGGAGAGAGGGAGTGTGAAGGGTGACAATAGAAGAGAGAAAGGTAGAGGTAACCGTAATTGGATTGGTAATTAATGTGTGTCAACTCTGTGACTAGTAATTAACAGCGTTCCTCCAGGGCAGGATCACCACGGTTCACATCCACTGCCTCTGACACAGCATCCACACACACACACACACACACACACACACACACACACACACACACACACAGGCCCTGCAGCAACAATCTG
>JAILXH010119772.1:53606-64109 GCA_023558415.1 Piaractus mesopotamicus
AATGGGTATATATTTTTAAAAAAACAAAGTTTCTCAGTTTCAACATTTGATATGTTTAAATGATTTGCAGATTGTTGCATTTTGTTTTTCTTCACATTTTGCGCTGTATCCCAGCGTTTTTGGAAATGGGGTTGTAAAACTTGACAGTATTTTGTGTGTCCACCCTTTATTACAAGCGTCCATTCTTTTTTGGGGACTTGTTTTCAGTTTTTCAAGGAAATCTGCTGGGATTGTTCCACATGTCCAAAGTTCAGGCATGAAAGTTGTTGTATTTTCTGGACTCTGGGGTGGCCAGTTTATTGTCCTGAGAACTCCAACAGCTCCTTTGAAATGCAAATTGTCTTTTTTTTTTTTCTTTTTTTTCTCAGAAATGTCTTCTGAGCAATTAGAATTTTTTCAGATCTGAAACAAGCGTGTAGCTTTAAGTACTGTTTAACCAATAGTGACAGTTTATATATAATTTTGATTTTTTTTTTTCACTTATTTTCCTTTGACTTTCCTCTTTCTTATGCATTATTTTCTAACGAATCTCCGAAATATCACCTTAAAAAATGAATAACTTGTGCTTAATGGCTGTTTTGCCTGGAAATTAGATGCATGGAGGGTGGTCTCTGACTTTTGCACAGTACTGTGTATCTAATGTCTCATTACAAGATTGCTGCAAGAATAATATAAAATCATCGATCTTCAAAGGTCAGTCTTCTCTAAGAGATTTGGTATGAACATCCCCACGTACGTTACCATTCCATTGAACCTCTGGACATACTTTCTGTAGTGTGCTCCCGTCATGTTTATCTCAGCTGAAATCTGCAGGTCAGGCCTGATGCCTTCACTGCTAATGAAGTATCCAACAAATGTCAGTTCACTCACTCCCACATGACGTCTTTCTTTGTTCAACTCCAGGTTGGCTTTTTTTCCATTGCTTCTCACACCTTTCTCTGTCTGTCATTTTGCTCTTTTTTGGATCTTCCCCATGTGATTTGTCATCTTTTGATGTCTGTTCCTTTCAGGTGCTCATAGATCAGGTGCGTCATGTTGTGATGCACTTCAGGAGCTAAAGTAGCGACAAGTGGTAATCTTTTTAACTTGCGTGTGTCACGTGGGGCGTTGAATGTGCACAGTTTTGACATGGTGTCTTTTAGCTTCAGCTGTCCAAATCTTGGACAGCTCTGTTTGCATTTGTGAGGTGTGATGTTAGTTCTTATGTTGGCAGATATGTTGTCAAGTTGGGGTCCAGGAGCTGGTCTTGGAGAGCAACGAGAAGCTTTCTGTATGCTTGACGTGTTCATATGCATCTATCAATTTTTTTTGTGCGTTTTGCTGGTAGAGAATCTTGACCTTGTCCAAGGCCGAATCACTCTGTTCTTGCATCAGCTCCATAATCTTTTCCTGTTCTGTCGCTAGGTTCACCTCCATATGCTGTCACTTTTACTTTCGACTTCATGCATGTTTAGTCTGAGTTGCAAGCTTTTGAAATCTGTCTCAGAAATAACATTTCACTTTTTTTTATTTTTTTTTTATTTTATTAAGACACTTTTCAGGTAACAGTCACAAGCACATCTACACATACAGTTGTGTACAGGTATGGAAATGTGGAGGGGCCATGTGACCGGTCAATCTAGCATTTATTATGCAACCATAAAGTGTAATGCACAATAGATATTTGTAGACATCCAGAACACCAGGGAGAAAAGAAACAAATGTAAAAGTACAGTAAAGTTAAGATAAATTACCAATATAATTCCAAAGAGGGGACCATATTTGCCCCTTTTTTTTTTCTTTTTGTCTTTTGGTATAAATCAAAAGATAACATTCACTTCTGAAACTGCATTTGGAACTTCTCATTCAGTTTCAACAGAAAAATCCATTCTTTTTTTCTAAAGTCTTTGATTTTGTATCTACATGAACTTCTGCTCGTCATTTGTAAAAGACTGCATCTTCTGCTTTCTGTTTTATTTGGATTCGTTTTTATGTACATTTCGCTCTAGGCTTCTTAAACATCATGCTATGTTTTGGCTTAAAGTGTGCTTCAAACTTATCCATTATTGTGTTCAATTTCATATTGCCTTCCTCTCCTGTAAACGGCAAGTTATTATATGCATCCAGCGCTTTGTTGTCAGCCACATGCAAGAACACAGATAGATGCTTTTCATTTTATCTTTTTGTCTGTCTGCTTCAATTTCCACAAGTCTCTGTGCAAATATATTCCTGTCAGCTGATGATTTGGTGGATGCTGTATTCCTTCCATTTCCATTCTCTGTTTAGCCAGCTTCCTTTACCAGCATTAGTGAGCGCCTGCTTGCAGTCTATCTGTCAGTAATTGCAGTTTGGCCTACTCACAGTCTCTTCATCCATTTAATGTCTGGCCTCTTTCTTTGCATTCTCCTGTTAGTCCAGCACCTCTCTCACTATGGTCTGATCTTATTCTACTTCTGAGCCAGTGAGCTCAAAGGATTGAACAAGATTGGTGATTTATTGAAGCAAATTAGGTAGCAGTCAGGTTTTGCTCACACTGTCTATCTATGCTGCCACTGTTAATCAACATCATTCTACTTAAAGAGG
The DNA here is from genome assembly GCA_023558415.1 of Piaractus mesopotamicus. Classification (NCBI taxonomy): domain Eukaryota; kingdom Metazoa; phylum Chordata; class Actinopteri; order Characiformes; family Serrasalmidae; genus Piaractus; species Piaractus mesopotamicus. Next base: position 56,169 of record JAILXH010119772.1, read on the forward strand.
CATTGCTAATCATAACTAATACTCTTTTTGTGTCAGACATTATGAATCACTTGTCACTGCAGACAAAGCTGCACTACCTGACAGTAATGTAGATGAGAATACTTCATAAATGTAGTTCCTGTCACCTATCTTTCATTTATATGCTAGAAATTAAATTTCTGGCTTTTTTGACAAATTTGGTTTCAAAAGGGTTGGGACAGTATTAGAAATGCTAATAAAAACAGAAAGCAGCGATTAGTAAATTCGGTTTGGCCTGTATTAAATTGAAAACGGTCCAAAAAAAACCAATATTTTATGTTTCACCTTTCGAAATGTACGTTGATTATTTTCCGCACACATTTTCCGTGAGCAACGGGTCTGGACTGCAGGGCACCCTGTAACAATGGGGCTCACAAAGCAGACAAGAAGACTGGAGACATGTGCCATTGCTCTTGATGTGAGTCGGTCTCGGGTGAGACAGGCAACACTAAACTTTAAATGAAACACAAAACACAAGATAGTAAAACGAGCAACGAACACAAAGTAATCAATGAACGAGTTGGGAAACATACATCAATGCTGGCCAGAGAACAAAGGAGACACAGAGACATATGTACTCACACTAAAGACAAGAGACAACTGAAAATGATAGAAGAAGGCAGGGTAATAAACTAGGGGGGGAGACAAAAATAAAAACACGTGGCTAAAGAAAAACAAACGCACGTAGCACAGAAAACAGACTAGACCAGGGAAGAAACAAACAAGAGGAAAGCACAACTGGGGAATCCCTGACACACCCACACTGTATGGTTACACAGATACGTTGTTGTAAGGGTACCTGCACGCTATACAACGCAAGGACAACGTGGTAGACGCATACGTATGCAGGCCTTGTCCATCTAGAAGGCGTGTGTGTGGCTGGAGCAGGGGCGGAGTTTGTACAGTTTAAAATCCAGCGGGGAAACAAAACATTTGGACCGGAATCAGAAAAATATGGACGATCGAAAGAAAATTTTGGCAGTGGCCATATACAGAGCCAAGCAGAGAACAGCCACGACGGCAAAGAAGTCATATAGAACAGGAAAAGAGTCCACAGTGTCGGTACTGATTAGCCTCTCCCCAGTCTGCCCATCCACATTTCTGTTGGTTGACGTGCCTCCACATCAGAGTCCACTGCTTGAAAGCAGAATGGCTGCTTGTTGTCATGTTGAAATCAGCATGGGTGTCCCTGAAAAAGATGTCATCTAGAAGGCAGCAAATGTTGCTCCAAAATATGTTCAGCGTTAATGGTACCTTCACAGATGTACAGGTTACCAAAAATACCCCCCCATACGATGACAGACGCTGGCTTAATGCTGAGAACAATCTGGATGGTCTTATTCTTCTTTAGCCTGGAGAACACGACAACCATTATTTCCGTAAACAATTCGAAAGGCTGACTCATCGGGCCACAATACACATTTTCACCGTACATCAGTCCATTTCAGATGAGCTCAAGCCCAGAGAAGTCGACAGCATTTCTGGACGCTGTTGATATTGTTTTCTGCTGTGCATAGTACAGTCTTGCATTTGTGGAAGCAGCGATGGACAGTGTTTGACAGTGGATTGTTTAGGTATTCCCAAGCTCATGCAGTGATATCCATCACAGAAGCTTGCTGGTTTTTAATGCAGCCCTGTCTGAGGGGTCGAAGGTCACGGACATTTAGTTGTGTTTTTTTCTTTGGTTTCACCCTTAAACACAGAGATTTCTCTACATTCACTGATCTTTTGTTGTGATTATGCACTGTAGAGTGTGAAAAGGCCTAAATCCTTGCAGTCAGTTGCTGGAGAATGTTATTCTTAAACAGTTTTTTTTTTCTGATGCAGCCTCAACTCATTCTCGTTCTAACGAGACCAGGGGTCTTTAATTAAAATGTAATAAGGTCCAGTTAGTTGCATCATGATTCAGTGCCATATGCTGTATTCTGAAGTAGCCTAGTAGGTATATCAACATCTTATGCAGTCAACAACTGAATGTCAAATCAAATAAAGTACAATTTAGTGATATTTAAACGAAATTTATTTTCGTTGTATTAAATTTATTGTCAGTTTTCTCTTTTTCAGAGCACACCATGTAAAATAACTTCCCTCTGGCTCACTTTCTTCTCCAACTGCAGTGTCTCACCTCGTCCCTCCCCTGTGTGTGCGTCACTCGAGTCTCGGTGCTCATCGCAATGCACAGATTGGATTGGCTGAGTAGCATCACGTGTGATATTTACAAGGCATGCGGTTGGTCTGTGAGTTGCTAAAGTGGTACTGTAAAGGCTAGAAAAGTTACGCCGATTAAAACAGGACCACCCCGTCGAAATTAAATAATTCTCCATAGTTTATCAGTTATAGATCCAGGTCCGCATAGGACAGCGTCTGGGTCCGGACTCGGACCGCTGTCCGCCTATTAGTGACCTCTGGTCTAGACTTTTCCTGGATGCTTCTTTTATACCCAAGCATGATTGCGTCACCTCTTTAAAATGTTTTTTTTTTTTTGAACATTTTGCAGTGTTCCTAGTCTTAAATTGTCCACGTTGCAGCTTTTTGGGAAGTGTTGCAGTCATCAGTTTCAAAATGAGTGCATGGTTACAAAAAACATTTAAGTTGATAAAACATTAGATATCTTGACTTTGTACTTCTTTGATTTCAAATACAGTTCAAAGTAGTTTTGTAAATCACTGCTTTGTTTTATTTCCATTTGACATACTGTCCCAGCTGTTTTGGAATTGTTTGTAGACTAGATTCTGGGTGTTACTTTATTCAAGTAGAGAATACACTCAAAACATGTAGAACTGGCTCTTGAACATGTATATTAATATTAAATTCATTTTTTAAAAATGTACTCAGTGTTGGTGTTAAATCAGCAAAAGTCAATCAAATAAAAGAGAATAAACTGTGTTTTTCCTATTGACAGGATTTCCACCTGGTGTCACGAAACACAAAGTCTGCTGTACTTTAATTAGAATGTATCCCACATTACTATTATCCCACATTGTCTATTTTGTGTTAGGTGGATTTATTTTTGATAATTTCATATTTTGGCTAAGAGTTGAATCAACATACTGAAATTTATTTTAATCTCTTGCCATTTGCAGCTGGAGAGTCTGGCCCAGATTGTATTGGCTCCTGGCTCCATCTGTTTGCATATTGAGCATATTCCCCTTGTTTTACTTACAATCCCTTTGTCGTCTTTTCTTCTAGGCTCTGGGTGAGTCGGACCACTCAGCACAATGCTAGTTCATGGGTGTCTGTTAGTAGACATAATACAATTAGCAGTTAGTGTTCTCCTCCAAGCTTTAGCAGAGGATGGTTAGTGTTATGAGAATGTGATCATCATTACATGATCTCGGCTAGCTTCCATTCCCTCTTAGCACATTGGGGTTTTTTTGGTGGGCTTAAAGTGTGTGTTCAAAGCTTTCACGTTTGTTATGTGAAACTTCACTCCCTTTCATTTTCAACAGGGAATAGTTAAAAATACATGAGGGACAGCAGGATAGCAAGTGGTGATAACTTGACTTAAGCAAAAAGTTGAGTTGGACCTGCAAATTGCAAGCAGAAGCCGTGTAGCTTCACTTACCAATCTGGTAAAAACAACTTACCATTGTAGGTAAGCAACCAAGGTGTACCTAAATAGTTCCTTGAATCAGTGATTTAAACCATGGAACTCCCCGTGCTTCTTACAGCTGCCACAACCCTCTTCTTTCTCTGATGAGTGGTATAGCTTATTCTCTGTAGTTGTAGCATTAATGTCCATATTTATAGCCAAGTACATATTTTTTATAAAAAGGCCAGTTTGAGCAGGAATGCATGTTTTTGGCAGCCGTTGCAAATTCATTTTGATTTGTGTAATTCAAATATTCTGTGTTCATTTTTGTCTGTGTCTATCATACAGTCCTATGCAGAAGTTTGGGCGCCCTGGTCCAGTTGAGTTTTGTTGCTTGTCTAAGGGAAGATAAGTTATCCCCTCCTCTGCAGAGAGCACATTTATGCACATTTTAATGCCAAGTTACTGTTTAATGGAAATATTTAGAGAAATAATACAGATAAAGGCCTTCTTTTAGAACCAAGTTTACAAGAGTATCGTACTTGAATAAGAAGAGATTTTATGTATAATCCACAGTTTCATGAATGACGGGTTCTTTCGCATCCTGCTTGGTACACAGACACAATCCTCAAGAGGCGAGGCTGTGGTGAAGGGAGTGGAGGGAGATATTCACACTGTGTGCAGTGGACACACAGTGTCTGGTTTAGTGCTGCTGAGCAAACAACTCACTATTCTAGTGAGAGTTTTTTTTACAGATAGAGAATCATCTGCACAAAAAAAAGTTTTGTACAGCTCTGATTGAGTATGACCAAACTGAACAACTCAGCGGAGCAGTGGAGGCCAATTGAACAAGAATACATTATTGGTAGAAAATGCCCCGTAGCTGTAGCTCCTCTCATTTGGACATGCCTAGCCTTTGGCTGACAGGAGTTAGGTAGAAGGTGGTGGGCTGAGGAGGTTGGGGGGGATCCAGTTGGGGGTGTGGGGGTGTCGAGATGGCTATTTAACCAAGACTTACTGAACTAATGAGGAGAGTGTGGAGGGGGAGAAGAAAAGAAGCTTCCTCTTCATGCTCTCCAGTGCTCTCAGGCTGGGAGCTCTAGTTATTTCTTCATGCTGTCTTCTCTCTGTGGACATGAGTCTGTTTGATCCAGCTCTGTCCTTGACAGCCATTTTGCTTCCTTTTACTGCTGTAGAAGTGAAGTTTACCACCCTGCCATTGTTATTTATGTCATTGTTCACTTTGTCTCGGTGCGTAATTATTTTAAGCTTTAGTCCGTTCATAGATACCAGGGACTTGGACACACTGTGACAGTAGCTCAGAAAGATGCTGAAGTAATAAGCCTTCCAAGTAATAAACAGGGCTAGGACAGTGTTTCTCAACCCAGTCCTCAGGGCCCACCGGACAGTTCACATATTTTTGCTCTATCCTAGCTCCAAAAACATCTCAACTAGGCTAGAGAGCTAGGTTAGAGTTAAAGAGTGTCCGTCTGGTGGGTCAATGGGCTGGATTAAGAAATACTGGTTCTAGGATAAATCTCTGCTGGACAAATGGCTGGTTCATGTAGCTTTGTTTATATTAACATGTTGTGTATTGAAAGATGGTATCATCAAAACAAAATACTCGTTTCTTACATCACAATCAGTGTATCATTGGTAAATAAAATTAATTTGAGGTGTTCATTTGCCTGCAGGCTAGCCATTAGCCACTTAACTGTGATTTGTCTTTAGGTAATTGAGCAAGTATGCTGGGGTTTGGTGTAAACAGAGTTGGGAGGGGTACTTTTATAATGTATTCTGATATAGATTACTGGTTATCTGTTAAGAATGTAATCTGTGATGTAATCCAAAATAACTATTAAAATAGCATTATCTGAATGCTTTTACTTTTGGGTTTCTTGTCTTTTCAAAGCTATATATTCAAATAAAGACCAGAAATACATTTTCCGTTTAATAAATGGCTAAATCTAAGCCTAGGGAGATATTTCAAACAAGATGATGACCAATTTGTACAGTGTAAATTTTGCAAGTTATCATTGTGCAGGTCAACTCTTAGTATGGGAAATCCACGGCAACTCCTTGCTAGCTGATGTGCTGTAAATTAATGTGCAAATTAATAACGGTGACTACCATGAGCTGTCTGAATTATCTACATTTATAACTGGCTAATTGTGCATTGCTGATGATTGGATGTTCATTTGGGGTTCCAATAAATTACAGTTTGTTAACTGTTTACTGTACCTGTTTAGGTTTCGACAAGTTGAAACTCCATCAAAAAGTTGAACATGCTTTGTTGGACAGACCCCAGATCCACTACTTCTTGTTGTCAACCTCCAAGCCAAAACAAATGATATAATGTGGCATAACACCACAAAAAACACTTTTGTCTTTAAGCTTTTTCTCCTTATCTTCCCTTTTTCTTTTCTGTTTTTTTTTCTTTTTTGAGACTTGATTAACCAGTTGCTTTTTTCCTCTCACTTAAGCATCTTAGACAACACAATGGTACAGTAATAAACCAGAAGTTATTAGGGGGCCCTTGGTGGCCTAAGCAGCTGCTTATGTTGCTCATTAGGTAGAGCCAACACTGGGTAAATCTCATATGCCTTATTAACAAAGCTGTACACAAGGGGGAGCTGTTAGCCTTCAAATAGCTTTTGCAGGCTTCATCAATGGAGAGGAAACCTACACCAGCAGGATTTCGCCAACACATGTATGTTGGCAGGCGAAAGTTGCATATATATAAAGTAAACGACCAAATCCATTCTAAATCGGAGGTTTCTCAATCTGGTCGTCATGGGGCCCCAGACAGTCCACATCCTTGTTCTATGTGTTAGGAGTTAGGATCTAGCAAAACATTGTCTGGGGGGTCCCAAGGACCAGTTTAAGATCCATTACTGTAGGTTAGAATGCCATTTTTATTTAAAAACCATGTCTAGGCTGTCCTGCTCAGCTGTGAGGAATCCACTGGATACTATTGCAGCGGACAGCAGACAAGGCTACTTAAGAAAAAACACAGTGAAAATGTTTAAGTTGCAACATTTACTGCAGAATTCACTGTAAAGCTGCAACATACAAGAATCGGCTACATGAATGTCTTACAAGCTTCACATGTCTATGTAGCATGGCAGGTGCTTCCCATCTCCACAGCTCAGCCACCAGAATCAAACGTCAGGTATTGTATAGTAATCTCGCTGTGGAATAGGAGGTGGGGCTCAGGAAGCAGAGCTCAGGCTCTGCTGTGTTGCAAGTGCCGCTTCCTGAATGCTATGCAAGAGTGGGTTTAATGTGAACCTGCTTACAAACACTCTATTTCTATAGTATGTATGTAATCTGATACTTCTACTTACATGATGCTTATAAGAAACCTAAACAACACTACAGATTTACAAATGTGTGCTTGAATGCAGCTGAATATTTTCATACCATACAACTTAAGGTAGGCGTTAATGGGATTTTAAGAAAGTAAATATTATACACATGTAGGTTATGTAGTCTTCTAAATGATATAATGGACAGAATAACATGATGTGTATCTGAAGTAATAAGCACTAAGATAATTGCAGACTATTATTAACCAATAAAATCTCCATGTTATGTAGCTGAGAACCATTAGGTCACTACCCCTGCAGACTCATTATACAGCTAATGGCCATGGGCATGAAATGACCTCACATTGCCTCCTTGGAACAGTCCAGTTATGTAAGTCTGTAACTGAAAGTGCTCCTCTGTTTAGCTAAATGGCATGCAAAGGTTGAAAGTCATTGAGCAAGATAGCCAGAAGTTTATTGAATGTCTTTCTTCTGTCAAAGCCTCCAATGAGTCCAGTCTGGCTCCTAGGCCAACCTTCCTAATAAGTTTATTGATCTTGCTGGCATTGCCAGAGTTTATGCCATTGCGGATTAGAAGACTGCACCAGCAACAACAGACTGGTAGAGGACGTGTAGAAGTGACCTGCATACAGCAATGCACCTGAGCTGCTGTATTAGTAAGTCACAAGGGCCAGACGTGATGTGACCAGAACACCTACTTGGACAACTTGTTCATCTTCTGATGCTGGACTGAGGCAAAATCTGCTGCCCCCTTTTAAACTTGCCCACAAATTGCTCTTTTAACATATACGGAGTACAACTGATATTACAAGCAAAACAATCTAGCTAGTTACATGCTGTTTTTAGGTAACAAGCTATTTTCCATCAATAGAGGCAGTGTTTATTTTTACCACATGCAATGCGTTCTCCACACACAGCACACATCTACGAGCTTAATTTGAATTTTTGGGACATTTCAGCCATGCCAGATTATGTTACATCTATGGATTATAATCCATAAAACAATGTTGCCCCATACTTTGAGAGCCGCCTTCATTAGGCAATGGATGTTTTTTTTTTTTT
>JAILXH010119776.1:10959-22288 GCA_023558415.1 Piaractus mesopotamicus
CTGGAGTTTGGCAATTGGTAGCTGTTCATGGGAAATCTCAATATGTGGTACAAAGAGGTGTTGATGCAAATGAAGGGGTCATCATTATGCTCAAAAAACAAAACAAACTTATCAGAGAGATAGCAGAAACTTTGAGTGGCCAAATTAACAATTTGGCACAGTCTTAAAAAGAAGAAATGCACTGGTGAGCTCAGCATCACCAAAAAGCCCTGGAAGACCACGGCAGACAGATCACCGAATTCTTTCTGTGGTGAAGAAAAACCCCAACATCTAATCAAGTCAAGGACATTCTAGAGGAGGTTGGCGTATCATTGTCTACAATCAAGAGACGCCTTTGAGAACCTAAATACAGAGGTTTTGTCTCAAGATCAAACCACTGATAACACTCAAGAACAGAAAGGCCAGTTTAGACTTTGCTAGAACAGAAAGGGCTCATGATCCAGAGCACACCATATCATCTGTCAAACACTGGTGGTTTTTGATGAATTATCAGGATGAATTCTGAAGTGTATAGAGCTATACTTTCTGCTCAGATTCAGTCATTTGCTGCAAAACTGATAGGACTACGCTTTACAGTAAGGCGAAGAAATGGAATGTTCTTCAATGGCCGTCAGCCACCTGACCTCAACACTGAGCATGCGTTTTACTTACTGAAGACAAAAAAACAGAATGACCCACAAACAAGCAGCAACTGAAGGCAGCTGCAGTAAAGGCCTGGCAAAGCATCTTAAAGAAGGAAACACAGTATTTGGGGATGTTACAGGCTTCAGGGAGTCATTGACTGCAAAGGATTTGCGCCTAAGTATTAAAAATAATCCTTGTATTTATAATTGTTAGTTTGTCCAATTACTTTTGAGCATGTAAAGATTAGATTATTTACATCAACTGGATTTTTGGGTAGACCCAAAAACACCCAAAAATGGGATGGAAATGTCAGTTGCTTAAAGCTGTCTCTGTTTGTGTCTCAGGAGCTCTGTAAGGACCCTCGACTCTTTGTGGATGGAATCAGTACAAGGGATCTGCACCAGGGCAGTCTGGGTAACTGCTGGATGGTGGCAGCGACTTCCTGTTTGGCCACAGAACCTTCACTTTGGAAAAAAGTATGCATGTCTGTGTCAGGGAGAGAGAGCGAGAGTGAGTAGGGGAATTATGTTATACAAATGCAAAATGGAGTGACTGAGGGTCCAAACTGTGGTAACATTTTAGAAGAAAACAGAATCTGAAAATCATAACAATGTTTTTCTCAGTTTCATTGTTGTTGTTGTAGTTGCTGCTGTTTGCCTTTGTTCAAAGTGGTGGTGAAACCAGACGTCTGAAGAGTTAAATGGCTCTAAAAGTTATCTTACACAAAGTTATTACATAAAATGGCTTTAAACTGCTTGATGCCCGAGACATTGTTTTACGATAGTTCTGAGAAGGTTTTGGCCTTCAAAATTTTTCAAACTCCATTCAGGGAGGTACATGCAGAGTGTAAGGCAAATTAGAAGCCCAAGACAACTTTTTTTAAGATGAAGCACTATTTTACAATTTTCAACAGTACATATAAAAACTCAGGAGACACGTGTAGGTTCACCAGTTTGGAAAGTAGATAAAATGGCTATATTTGTGTCATAGACCACTGGTTCCTTTCACCACCATGGTAAAGACATCAGAATGTGTTCTCTGCAGTGAACCATTAGACATATAAAGACTCTTTGTTTACATCTCATTGTATTATGCAGAAATTCTCCTTTAACCCTCTCCTCCCTTCATGTCCAGGTCATCCCTGACCACATGGAGCAGGAATGGAACCCGAAGCGTCCAGACCTGTATGCTGGGATTTTCCATTTCCGATTCTGGCGGCTGGGTCAGTGGACAGACGTAGTGGTGGATGACCGTTTACCGGTCAGCGAGGATGGAACTCTGCTCTTCTGTCGATCAGCAACACCGCGGGAGTTCTGGAGTGCCCTGCTGGAGAAAGCTTATGCCAAGTATGACACCTGTCAGAGCAGAAGCCCATCCAGTACAGATATACACACTGAATACATTTCTGTCTCTTCTGGGACTGAACTGGACAGACAGGGCAAGTGTTAGCAGGTGATGCTGTGCCACTGGGGCTAGATCAGGTTGTCATCATGAGGCTTTCTCTTGTTCTCTTTTGCACTTCAGGCCAGGCAGAATGGCAAGAGGATCAGGAAAGAGAGACGAGGGATAATTTACCTCATTAAAGCTCTCAATCCTGAAACATTAAGGCTGGTGGTCTGAGCCTCATATGTGTCCTAATCTGTTTTCACAGATTCAGTGACCATAATTTAGAAATAGAAAACTGCATTTATGACCCTTATCTTCACCATTAACATTTAATGTTGACATTAATTTGTTGAATTTAGAGTCTGAGCAGAAAATCTGATGAATCTTTCACATTCTTTCTCCCTGTCTTTCCTTCACTCTTTCAGACTGAATGGCTGCTATGAGGCTTTGGAGGGGGGTAACACAGCTGAAGCTTTGGTAGACTTCACTGGGGGAGTGTCTGAACCACTGAATCTGAACCTAGAAGCACTGACCCAGAATGCTGACCAGAGGAGGGCGCTGTTCCAGACGTTAGCCAGAGCACACAACCGCAAAGCTCTCATCACATGCTCCATACGGGTAATAACCTTTGTTAACAAAAAAAAAAGGGAAACAATGCCAGACCTCAACACCCAAAGAACGAATATGAAAGGCATTGCAAATGCTTAAAGGGACACTCTGACCAAAATGAAAAATATAACCATTACTATATCTGTTGCAAACCTTCCTGCTCATCTCCTGCAGTGGAGCCTCAGTAGACTCTAGATATTCCATATTAAAGACTAGGAACACCCCCTTCTGATGATGTATCTTGAAGGTGAGAGGAGCTTTTAAAAAACTACAAGTGCTTTGGGCTGATATTTTAAGTGAGGGCTGTTTGGATTTTTTCCTTTAGCTGGTGAATGAAGGAATCCAGATATCTAATGTTACAACATCAGTGGCTACGCTAGCACTCAGATTTCTTTATCACTGGTCCCACTGGATGTGTGTTGCATTTATTTAATGCATGCTGGGTACTGTAGTGAGAAAACATTAATGGACAAAAACATGAAAATGATTAAAATAAGGTTGAGGGATGCAATGCATGACAAATAATAATGCAATAAGATGACAAATAACATATCAAATGCTAGTTTTAGGCCAGTGGCGAATAACGTTTAAATGCTAGTTGTTGGCTGGAATGCCCCTACAAAAACATGTACTGCTAAAATTGGTCTGGTCTATAGCTCTATGGCAGGAATGATGCCTCTCACCTGTCACAGCATGTAAACTTTGACTCGAATCCTGACTAACCTCCCTCCAACTTTGCTGATGTTATTCTACATGATTGTTTTTCTGTCACCTCATTACCCACTTTCTTTCCTCTGCATCTCTTGCCTGTTTTCATTATCCAGATGGTCTCTTTCACCTGTTTCTTACTTATCCACTGTTTATTGCACACTCCATGTCTAAATCAATCTCTGTTCCTTTTTTGTGTTTCAAGTTTCTCCTTTTTGTGTTCTCTCACCTGAATATCCAGCCAGCTGATGGAGAACACGTGGAGTCAGTGCTGGACTGTGGACTGGTGAAAGGTCATGCATATGGTATTACTGCAGTCAGGAAGGTTCGCCTGGGCGAGAGTCTGCTGGGCATTTGCGGAAGTCCTCGGGTCTACATGGTGCGCATGAGGAACCCCTGGGGTACAACAGACTGGACAGGAGCCTGGAGTCAGGGGTGAGGAGTAACAGGAGTGACAAATCACACCTGCAGGTTGTTGTGAATACAGACATGTATGAGTGCAAGGAGGGCTTATTTAGGTGTAGTGTGCTTATTCTGGCTGTAGTCTAATATGAATCGTCATACTTGAGGAAACTAAATGTTTAATCCCATTGATCCCATGGGTCCCATTGGTTTGTTAAAAAGGAAAATGTCTTTAAGTCTGTTTGGTTGTCTGTAAGCTAATGTAATGAAAGCAAAACGTGTACATACAAGTACTACTGCTTATATGAGTAGATTTGGTCATTACTTTTATAGTCTTCAATTAGGTAGGTGATCCCAACACTTGTTTGCCTATTTTGGTGCCACCTGCAGGTCACAGCAGTGGCAGCAGGTGGGCCGCAGCGAGAGAGAGAAGATGGGTCTCGTTGTCAGAGATGTGGGAGAGTTTTGGTAATGTACACACTTTTATGCCATTACTACATTATAATTATTTGAAAATTATTCAGTTCAAACAAATTCAATGTGAAAACAAACAGCACTGTGCGAAGGTCAGAGACCACCCTTCATTCGTTTAATTAACTTTAACTTTTTTTTTTTTTTTTTTTACTGGAAATTAAATAGATGAAGGGTGGTCTCTGAGTTTTGGTTTTTGACTTCTGCACAGTACTGTGTACTGAGTTAACAGTTATTAGATGCTACCCCTACCTTCACACAAAGGTTGTTGATAGTAACACCATAGTGCCAGATTTCCCAAACTGTTCTGTCAATGGAAACAGCAAACACAAAGCAAACAAACCATACAAAAACAAGCAAGCAAACAGAACACAACCAGGCAATTCACATCATAATTCAACAATGGTGAATTTATTAGACTTTGTTTTGAATGACTACAACAATTAAATACCATGCTGGATGCCAATTTTGTCAACAAAAAGCAAGATAAAAAAAGAGCATCTCCAGTGGCATAGAAGCAGCAAAACTGGAGCAGTTGAATCCAGGTTCCTTTTGCATGTTATTGATGGAAGGATCATAATTTGTTGTAAGCTGTTCATTCATTCATTCAATTTGCTGCAAATGCACAACACAGTCATTTCTGCATGCTATAACTTTCCAGCACTGCTCATTCAGCATCTTGCAAAATCCATTACCCAGCAAATTCATGCTGTTCAAGGCACAACACACTGGACAGGTGTGCATAAAAAGTGGACACACACTATACACATACAGCGTAGATACATTAACAAAACCTGCGAAATGTCCGTTCTTCACCTCATATTAGATCTTTGTGTTTCATCCTCAGGATGGAGTTTGAAGACTTCTGCCGCTACTTCACAGATTTGGTGGTGTGCAGGCTAGTGGAGCGCTCTCTGCTGTGGCCCTGGGGACACTGGAGAGAGGTGCGCTGCCCAGGGGAGTGGACACATGCTCCTGCAGACTTACCACCAACGGCCTCTAGTGCATCTCAGCCCTCCAACACACGGAAGAATTTCTCAGGTTGTCAGTGGTCCCATCCAGCTCCTGTTCCCGCTCCAAGAGGGGACAGGAAAGAGGAGAGGCTGGGGGAAAGGCAAATGGACAGGAGTAGGGTCCATGGAGCCAAGGAGAAGAAGAAAGACAGGGGTGAAGAGAAAGCTCGGCCAACTAAAGCAGGAGAAAAGATGCAGGGGTTTACGGTAAAGGAGGACGAAGTGGTGGAAGAGGAATGGGAAAGAGAGATGGACAAGAGGAGTAGGTGTGGAGGATGCATTAACCACAGAGAGACGTTTCTTCTTAACCCTCAGGTACAACATGGGGGTCACTGGTTCAGTTTGGTAGGTTTTGTCGCTTAACATCAGGTCAGCCTTGAATCATCTGCATTGACGGGAAAAGGCCATTTGACTACATGCAATATAACCAGTCACAGACAGTTGTCAAAACAGTAATGATAAGGACAATTCTTTTTCTTTTCGTTGCGATGCTCTCTCTACCATTTAAGAATCATTTTTGTGCTAAGATGCAAGCAGGTACTGCTAACTGGAATTTAGATTAAACAAAAAAAACTAACTTTGTTTCCAAATGATAAAAGTTTCGAATGATAAAAAACGCTGCACAGAAGTGCATATACACATTCAAGCGGGCATACGTTCAGAATGCAACTGAGGGAATCCTGATAGTTGTCGCCAACTTTGTGTGTAAAAGATATCGAACACTATTTCTGTGTGGGAGGAGCGACTGAGGCTGAGACTATGCTGTATTGGACTCTTGGTGTGACAAAAATAGCTGATGCTATCAAAAGTTGATGTGAGATTCTCGCAGGGTCAACTTCTCACATGTAAAACTGTAAATGTTGAAAGTGGAAACTGAAAGAAACTGACACGATAAAATATTTTTACACAATAATAACATGTCAATAACATGTCTGTGTTTTACTAGCAATATAGTACTTAAGTCAGTGTTTTTGTTGATGTACACAATAAAATGGCCATTAACAATAAGGTTCAGACTGAAGCCCATAAAATGTCTGTAAAAAACAACTGTTTTGTAATGTTAAAAAAAACACCTGGTGGTTCATTGGCAACAGATCAGTAACATGATTGGGTGTAAAAAGAGCATCCAGAGAGGCTGAGTCTTTCAGAAGTAAGATGGGAAGCGGTTTGCCACTCTGTGAAAGACTGCATGTGCAAATAGTGCAACAATTCAATAACATTTCTCAACGTAAAATAGCAAAGTGATTATATTAATATCATTAAAAGATTCAGAGAATTCAGAGAAATCTCTGTATGCAAGGGACAAAAACAAAAACTGATATTTGCTGGCCGTGATAGTCGGGCCTTCAGGTAGCACTGCATTAAAAACAGATATGATCCTGTAGTGGAAATAACTCCATGGGCTCAGGAACACTCAGGAATATTGTCTGTGAACAGAGTTCGTCGCTGCATCCACAACTGCAAATTAAAACTTTACCACGCAAAGAAGAAACCACGTATAAACAGGATCCAGAAATGCCACTGCCTTCTCTGGGCCCGAGCTCATGTACAATGAACTGAGGGGAAGTGGAAAAGTGTCTTGTGGTCCGACGAATCAAAATTTGAAATTCTTCTTGGAAATCATGAATGCTGTGTCCTCCGGGCTAAAGACCATCCGGCTAGTTATCGGCACACAGTTCAAAAGCCAGTATTCATGATGGTATAGGGGGGCATTAGTGCACATGGTATGGGTGACCTGCACATCAATGAAGGCATCATTAATGCTGAATGATATATAAAAGTTTTGGAGCAACATCTGCTGCCATCCAGACGACGCCTTTTTCAGGGAAATCTTTGCTTATTTCAGCAAGACAATGATAAACCACATTCTGCATGTATTACAACAGCATGGCTCCATAGTAAAAGAGTCTGGCTGCTAAACTTGCCTGCAGTCCAGACCTGTCACCCACTGGAAATGTCTGGCACATTATGAAACAAAAAAATTGGCAAAAGAGATTTATTTACTGCATTTTTCATTATGTTTTATAACAATGGTGGGGAAAGGTAAGGGGGAGGGGAAGGCAGGATAGTAAACAACTACACAACTAAACAACATCACATAATTTAATTGGAAACTAAAGTTGGAATGGGAAGACATTTCACTTACAGAACTACAGCAGTTTGTCTCCTCAGTTCCAAAACACTTACAGAGTGCTGTTAAAAGAAGAGGTGAGGTAACGCGGTGATAAACATGCTTTGTTCCAACTTTGTTGGAACGTGTTGCTGGCATCAAATTCAAAAAGGGCATACATTAAAAAAAAAAAACAATAAAATTGATCAGTTTTAACATTTTATATGTTGTGTTTGTACTGTGTTGTGTTTTCAATTAAATATAGGGTTTACATGATTTGCGTATCATTGCAATTGCTATGTTTATTTACATTTTGCACAACTTTTAAACAATAAAAAAAAACATGACTGTCGTTTTTCATGTGTGCGTGTGTGCATTTAAATGATAAAACGCTGATCTTATTCTCATATAATTGGTTTTGCTGTAAGTCCACTGACACTCCCTGATTAAGCATGTATACAATTTTGTACAGTTGAAATAGACTTGATAATTGCACTTGCAGTCTCTGGGGCTGGGCACTTAGAAAATATCATGGCTATTTTTTGCTGTTTATGTTTTGTACTTGTCAATGCTCTTGACATTAGTCCCATCTGTATCACACATTATTTCTGATTCATTCATCTCTCTCCCTCTCTCTATCTCTCTCTCTCTCTCTCTCTCTTTCTCCCAGTTCATGTTTGAGGTGGGAGGGGAAGGCGATGAGGTTCTCATATGCCTGCAGCAAGAGGACAGAAGAATGAAAAGGAGGGAGGGAGGAGGTGAAAATCTTCCAATCGGCTTTGAAGTACTGAGGGTGAGTCTGAACAAACATTCTGAGGCCTTCTCATCAGCAGTGATGAAGACTAAAATGTAATGTGGCTGATTATTTTGTATAAAATGTTGTTCTTCCTTCATTTGTCAGAATTTGAGATAAATTTCCTATTCTCTGATTTTGATCTGTTTGTTTGTTTACTAGAGTTAAACTTAGTTAAACAAACGTTTCCCTCAAACAGTGAACAAATGAGGCATATAAAACACTAAGCACAACATAGAAAAAACAATTAAGAAAAGCACTGACATAAAGAAGGTGAACTTTTATATATTTTTTTCTCAGTTTATGTCAATGTAGATCTTCTTGTCATGCTATTGTGCACCTTTTTTCCTGATACTCTCAGGTGGAGATGAATCGTGTGTGTAGAGTGCAGTGTTTTAGTGAGCAGGCGGCGAGCTCGGTCTATATGGACTCCCGCAGTGTTACTTTGCGTGTGACACTCAGTCCCGGCCGCTATGTTCTCCTCCCCACCACCTTCCACCCTGGAGCCACTGGGCGATTCCTTCTCCGCCTCTTCTCACACACGCATATCAAGCTCAGGTGAGATACTGGAGGCTTGTGCTGCTTGGTATGTGAGTGGGCAGGTTCATTTATACACTTTGGCCATGAATTACTAGGATCCCAAATAAAGAGTGCTAATGTGAGAGCATAGAAGCATAGAAGCAGCATAGAAGTACTAAAGAAAAAAATAAGAAGAACAAAAGAAAAATGGCAAATCATCATGGTTGGGACACAACTTCGTATCTCTTTCTTTTTTTGTACTTGATTTGCAAACATTTGCTGGTCTTCACATTGTGTGAAAATTTTACAATGAATGGACAAACAGAAATGTTCCAAAATTACTTGTAAAAAAATTAACTTCCATTATAGTTTAAGAATGTTTTTTCATTATACTGTAAACTTTATATTTGTGCAGTGACAATATAATAAAACGTTGAGAAATATAATCAGGCCCAGCAGTAGATGGCAAGATCAAATGATATGGCAAGATCATGGTGAAGACCTGTAGTTCCAAGGATGCAGAACAACCGATATTTAGCTTCAGGTGGTGGGCTGCCATCCTTGACGAAATGTCAGCCAGACATGCTGAGATGCTGGGAGGGAAAGGTTTAGTTGAGCGTCTTCAGCATAGCAGTGATAAGAGAGTGGTAGGTTGGCAAGGACAGGATCTTGTGGTGGATTGTGCTACACATAGATCAGGACTGATGACAGTTTGGCTGATCTCGCGTGGAGCTTCTCGGTCACTGCTACAAGGGCAGTTTCAGGTCCAGGGAGCAGTGTGGATGGGATGGGGTCCAGTGGGCAAGTGGTTAGATTGGTGAATGTCAACTGTAGGACATTGTGGAAAGAGGTTCTAAATTAATCTATTTGCAATGATACTACTTGTAATGATACTCCCCCACCCCCACACCCCACACTGCTCCAGGCTGCACTGATCTACTGGCATTGCTGTGCTGCTCCCAGACCGGGCATATTTATGCAGCAAAATGACAAATTTCCTTTGTAGGATCAATAGGGTATAACATAACATTCAAGGCAGGAATTTCAAATAACATTGGCAAAGGGCCAGTATGCATGCAGGTCTTCAAACAATTGATCATGTGTGCTCAGACTGCATATGGTGTTTTGCTTACTTTGCTTACTTATGGCCCAACTGTATACAGCATTCTTCCATTCATTTGTTTAGCACACAATAGAACTGAGAGCTAGGTGACTATAAACTACCGTGAACTACTGTAAACACTAGTCCCTCTCTCTGTAGGGAGCTGAAGGAGGATTTGCCTGCTCCCTCTCTGTGGAAGTGTTGTCTGCCTCAGCCGTGTGCTGTAACTACAGTCCACCTGCTTAGAGCTTCCACACTCAGCAAGCCCAAACAGCCAGGTCACCAACCACCAACTACCACCACACCACACTAGTACATTAGGACACAAGTCCACTGAAGGCCCAAACTGTAAACACACAACAATAAAGTCCTTATTTTCTCCTGCCCTTTCCCTTTACCTCCCTCTTTCTCTCTCTTTCTCACAGCTCCAGATGTGTATGCTGTCATTAGGTGTGAGGAGGAGACTATAAGGACCCGTGTCTTTAGAAAAGATGGAAGTCCTGAATTCGACATTAAAGCGATTTTCTACAGAAGGAGGCCTAGGACAAAAATCTACATAGAGGTAAGGTGTGTTTCTCAGTAGGTTTCAAGTTACAGTGACAATGTATGGCAAGAACTTTAGCAGTGTGTGTGTGTGTGTGTGTGTGTGTGTGTTTCTGTGCATCTAGTTGTGGAGAAGAGGTTTGGTATTTGACTCCTTCCTGGGTGCAGCTCATCTTCAAACAGGCAACAGCGAAAGAGGGCGGAGCAGAGTGATTGATCTACAAGGTGGAAAATCTCATGGCTGCATCTATGTAGAGACTTCTACCAGTCAATGCCTGACGGACTTATGATTGCAGTTGCACTGCTCTCATACTAAAAGCTGAAAAACTGTGTGGGACCAAACTTGTCAAACGTCAGCGTTACAGGAAGGTGTTGTTCTGTATTTGCCAGCTTTCTGATTGGTCACCTGAAAAGAAAAAATAGGCAATGTAATTTACTTGTTTACTTGGTGGTGTATTTTAACCAAACTGGTGCTATAATGTAAGCTAACGGCTGAAGTATATTATTGTCATAGCTACCCATGAGAGGTGGGAGTAAAATCAGGGGTCCAATAAATATGTTGCGGAGCCCAGTCACCATAGGTCCCCTAGTGCTACAGGCCCCAATGGAACAGGCCCACCTACACTAGTTATGGCGCTGGTCAGGATCTACTTTCCACAATCACTTGTGCTGCAGATAAAAGTGAACACAGTGTCTGTTGTGCTAACTGTGATTGTATATCAAAGAATCTGACTTAAGGCCCCAGGCAAAGTGAATGTGATTGTCCTGACAATATTTTTTTTTACTGGTACTTTTACATCTCTCCCTAACCTAAAGAAGGCAAAAAAGCACTGATATTGGGTGTATAAGGTTACTAGTTAAAGTAGTAATCTGTAGTTATCTGCTGGTCAGATATTAATAAAACAAAGTTGTTACATAAAGACACTACTGAAAATGTTGACGATGATCGTTAGACCTAAAATATCTATAGTTATCAAAATACATGTTTTCTAATAAAGATCAGCATTTCCTTTTTTGTCTGTGAGCTACATGTCATGATTTAAACTTTG
>JAILXH010119776.1:24990-39830 GCA_023558415.1 Piaractus mesopotamicus
ACTCTCTTTTTTTTTTGGAAACAAGTTTTGCCCCACCACTTTTGCAGGCCAGTTTAAGTTGAGCTCTTCACAACCAGTTGAATATTCACTTAATACTAAAGGTCAGCTTCCTAGACAGGAATTAGCCCTAGTTCTGAACTACATTTTCACTTCTACCTTTACTGGAGCTATTATCATTTTAATGCAGAATCTCCTTTTACAATGCTGAATGGACTAAGCTTATCCCACCTCTCTGGAAAACTGTCCTTAAAATGTGCTGTGCTGCACCCACCAAGGCTGAAATTTCACTTTCTTAAAGCAACACAGCTAACCAGATTCCATTTCTTAGCAAAGGCAGTCTGTTAAACCTCCTACAGTGTGTTTCACACCTACACTTGGCTTTTACAGACAATGAGATTCAGTGAAAAGGTGTATGTTAGAGATGGGTGTTTGATTAGTGTCTGTGCTGTGTTTGAACTCGCTTTCCCACTGTAGGTGAATGAATACAGCTCAGCATGGACACAGCAGATGTGTGGCGTCGGATAGGTGCAGTCCAAGCAATGAACACATCATGCTTATGTGAGTAGTCCCTAACTGGACAAGCACAAATAGAAAACACTATTTAGAGTGTAATATCATGCTGTATTGTTTTATTTACTATGACTTACTAAATGGGTAATATTGTAATGTTATTCTGAATATCCTCCAGTACTAACTCTAATTGTTTTAAAACCACAGTGCTCTCCAAACTGATTATGGTGGCTTTACCCATTGCTCAGATTGCCATGGGTGAGTAACATTGGTCTTTATGGCAACCTCTTAAATCTGCATTATAAACAATGGCTCAGGCCATTGACAGCAGCAGGAGTTTTAGGCAGTGTATCCAGTATTTTTCAATTTATTAAAACCACCAAATTATTATATCATGTAGAAGTCAAAGCACAACTGTTTTTATCTATTTTATTGAGACATAAAATACAATACTGTATATAGCCAAAAAATTCTGAAATTAATGTTACATTCTGAAGTCATTTTAAACTGTAAGCTTCAATAGTCGCCTTCAGCAACAGATAATTTATAAGTGTGATAGAAATGTGGAAAGACTACAGCCAAAAAGTTCCAGGAGAAAAGACAGAAAAGTACATCCAACCACTTAAAAGTGCATCTTCCAGTTTATCTGTTGTGTTAATGTAACATAAAATCAGTTGATTGAAAATAAATTACTATTGTCAGTGCTGTATCATATTCAAATCTTCCAATTCAGATCAGCCTAGTCAGATATTCGCGTGCTGTGAGCACTTAAACTCAACACTTACGTAGTAATTTAGAAGCTATGTTGGGCAGAATGCCCTGCGATGGACTGGTGAACTGTCCAGGGTGTTTCCTGCCTTCCGCCCAATGACAGCTTTGAACACTCTTTCAGCGCACTTGCAATCATCAGATTCATCTGCTTGAAGCACAACTGACAATACAAGATGTTCTTCCACACGTCATGATGGCAAGATGCTGATTC
Organism: Piaractus mesopotamicus; assembly: GCA_023558415.1. Lineage (NCBI taxonomy): Eukaryota > Metazoa > Chordata > Actinopteri > Characiformes > Serrasalmidae > Piaractus > Piaractus mesopotamicus. The sequence goes on from JAILXH010119776.1 coordinate 26,483, forward strand.
GCTGTGCCTGGCACTTCAGTTAGACAGGGTGTTCTCCACAGCAGGGAATATAGTGACTGCAAATAGGTCTACCCTCTCCTCAGACAATGTAAGCTAGACATCCTCATCTTTTTAAAAAAGAATTTGAAGCTACAGGCTCAGGTCTGCTTTGTGTTCTTTTTTTTTTTTTTTTTTTGATGATGATGTGGACGAAGGCTATTTTTCAATTCACTATGGTTTAAAGGAAGAAGGTATCATCATGCCATGTCTACAACTAAAGCATTGACTACTTTATTTTAAGGTTTTTTGTGAATACTGGTCATCTTGAATGCTGTTTCCATTTAAGACCATGGTCAAATGTTCCTCGCTTTAAGTGTTCTTAAAGTTCTCTAAGTAATAAATGGAAGGCAAAGTTATATTTGTTAAAAATGATCTGTGGCTCAAAACTGTGATACAATCCAAACCATGAGTTCTGTGATCCGTCGCACCCTCAGTTGAAAGACATATTTTTGTTTTCCCTAAAATTTTCTTCAGGGGAATCCATGACATGACCTGCTAGACCCTCTGTGTGTTGGTGTCGCATGACCCTTTGAAAACGTGGGAGCAAGCTCTCTGCGAAAAGTCTGTTACTGTAATGCACTTTCAAAATACAGCCCTCTGCTGGGCTGAAGGATTCAAGCAGAGAGACACCCTGAGAAATCATGGCTCCCCCTTGTGTAGAAAGGAAAGCAATCTCATAGCATACATGCCCAACTGAGGAGCAGGGCTGCTATGCAAAGAATTCCTTGTTTGCAGTAGTAAAACATACTTAAAAATGTGTGTGCGCACTGGGTAACAAACCTGTTCTTAAGCTGCATGTGATGACTCACATCACTGAACGGCATTCTGAGCTTAACTGCATAAGAAACTGGCTATTTATCAGAGTTTGGATGAAATGACACATGCATGTCCAATATGTAAAACTCCTCCAAACCGTGGGCCTACTCCACTGTTATCCATAGGGGCGTTTCATCCATTTGCTACAAGCAAAACAGGAGAGACAACTATATTTAAATATAAAACTACTTTTTTTTTTTTACTAATTTATTTGTTTTGGATGTGGCATTTTATGATTCTATGCTACAGTATGTTCACATCTCCATTGTAAATTGACGGCTATTTGGATTTGGATTGTTCTGGTTGTTCTGATCTTTCAGCTGTGTAGCTTAAGGTCTGTATATATTGGCATATCATTTTGCTAAACTTCCTTTATATTAATCTGGAGATTTTTTACTTTTAGTGTTGTTTGTTGAATGCTGAGCTGATGGTGATTTTGAACAGGCTGGTCATGATGGGGTTCGGCTGGTGTGGTGCTAGGCTGATATACTTGATGCTGATGTTATGTACTGTACTGCTGTTTTGGTTGTACACATCTCATTAGCCTTGCTTGTAACTCACACTCATTTAAGTATAGCAGGCTGAATGTTCTCCACAAGGGAGAGCTGTTAGCTCAAGTAGAAATTGTGTGTATCATTAGAATAATAAATAATGCTAATGTAAACAAATACAATTATAATGTGGGGAACACAGGGCACTGACTCTAACTGTGTTAAAGGTAACAATGGCACCACCCTCCCTGTTGGCAAAACGATGCCGCTCCACTGTTTATCCATTATTGTCTAATACCCTTTAAAGAACTACATATATATACATATATATATATATATATATATATATATATATATAGTTATCAGTAACTAGAAGTGCTTTTGCCTTTCATTTCTTTTCATTTTTTTAAGTGGTGAAGTGTAAACTTGCGGACAGCCTTTTACAGAAAGATGAGTCAGTTTCGTTCAGCTTTGATGGCTTCAAACAGTTGAAAAACATCACCAAGCCACTTTGTGTTTATTGTGAGACAAAATATTCTTCATACAGTTTAAATCTGGTCTCTGACCAGCCCAAAACCATCAGTAAAAACCATTCTAATTTGTTTGCGTGGGGGTATGTATATAAGATTAATGTCACTTTTAATGAGTAAAGAAACCAAAATACACCAAAAACCACAATCGTTGTTGTTGCATACATTTTACTTCTTCTCACAATTTATCCCAAACTCTTTCTTTTAGGTGCTGTGTATCTCCAGGAGTGTCCCAAGCAGCACTACATCCCTATATACTTACTGGTGTGTGGGGTGTTTAGTACGGCCCTAGGCTTGCTCACCTGCCTGCCCTGTAGCAAAGACCAGGGAATGGATTTGTGCTGCTATGCTTGGAACGGCCTGGTGTCTGCCTTCATGTTCTGTTGGTTCATCAGTGGTGAGAAAAGAGAGAGAGAGAGTGATATACAGACACAGATGAAAAGAGGCAAAAAGCAATCATGCTACTATACAATTAAGATAAAGAAAAAAAAATTGACATTCAGTTATGGTCTACAGTGCAGGCCCTAATAAAAATAATAGTTGTTATCAACATAGAAATGTGGAAATAATGCATTAGTTTTGCATGGATATCCACTGTCACAATGACAGTAAATGCCATTAAAACAATAATCCACAGTAACACTGTATTTGGAGTGGTCCTTCGTAGATGATTAATAAACTCTTAACAGATTATCAGTAACACATCAACAACATATCAGTGAAGTAGCAGTAGTAAAGCATCTGAATACACTGAAGATGTACTCTTGATACATTACTTACATTAAGTAGATGTTTTGTTAATATGTTACTTCCATCACACAAAACCTAACCTTACCCAACCTTACCCAAAACCTCTAACCTCCAATCTCTAATCCTGGCCCTAATCCTAACCCTAACCTTAACCTTAACCCAAAACCTTATCCTAACCCTCATATGTTTTTGACATGTTACTGAGAGTCTGTTGAGTGTTTGTTTCATGTAAAAGGACCACTCAAAATAAAGTGTCACCGACCTATTAAACCTTGATTTTCTTGTGTTAAATACAGATATAAAACAGTTCATTGCCAAATCTAGAGTCACTGGCTAACTCATATTGATGAAGTCATAACATTTTGCTACAAATGAGAAACTTGCTTAATACTGTAATACTGTTTAGAAAAAATAGCCATGAACTGGGAAAAACTTATTACACCTCTGAAGTCATTTTAAATGCATTTTCGCAAATGGTTTTGTCCATGTCTTACAGGCAGTGTGTGGATCTACTCCATCTACCCCCCCAACTACAATTCAACTGTGGTGGGAGAGCCCTACTGCAACAAGAGTCTCTACTTGTTTGCTTTCTGGACCACCACGCTGACATACATTTTATTAGCAGGACTGTTGGTGGCAGCTTGCTGTGTACTCATTTGTACGTGTTTCTACAGAGCAGCTAACCATGCCTGATGTTTTCATTCTCAGTCAAATTCTCTTTTCTCCTTGTAAATGTATGAAAATATATCATCAGTGATCACTCAACATGTAAAAATGATAGGAAACTTAATGTTGAATAACAGTATTTTGAGTGGTCCTTTGTAGATGATTAATAAACTCTTTACAGAGTATCAGTAACATCAACAACATATCAGTGAAGCAGCAGTAGTGAAGCATCTGAATACATTGAGATAAATATGATTGGATGTACTGAATTGCACTGGATGCATTAATTACATTAAGTAGATATGTTGTTGATTTCTTACTGAGAGACGGTAGAGTATTTCCTTTAAAAAGCACCGCTCAAAATAAAGTGTGTCCTATTGTGGTAACAATGAATAGTAGTTTTTCATTTCTGCAGCCCATCCTGATGAATTGGTCATCCTGTCTTGTACTACATGTATAGTGTAGCATATTTATCCCTCTTCTTATCTTCTTGGTGAATTTAAATGTCCTTCCTACAGATGGTTGTGACTTAAGACCCAGAAATAAACAATGACTTCTTAATGATTGATGATGTTACTGATCTTCTCATTTTAAACACTGCACTAAGCTTAGATGCTGCAGTCCTGTCAAAAGATCGTTTTTTGTCTTTCATCTTTCACTGACAAAACTGCAAAACTAGTTAACTTCTCAAGGAGAACTCTCTCAAAAATCATGGTGATGTTTACCAAACACAAGCTAACAGCACTGGGAGGAATAGTGGTCACTGTTTAAGACTGCAGTTGCTACAAAGCATATAACTGCGGCCTCAAAACCACCTCTTTGAAAAGTGCTAGAACAGGCCAGGATAGTATTTGCATAGTACTAATGAACAGAAACATACTGCCACGTTATGGAGTTTGAATATGTACAAATGTATTATATCTACAAGTTAAAGGCCAAAGAGTGTGATTACTACAACTGCCAGTATGCAAACGCAGCACATGGAGATTTGACTATCAACACTCAGTACATAATTCTTGTCCACTCATCTTCAGTTCTTCCCTTCTCAGCTTCAGGACCTGTTACTTCTGCAGGGTAAGTCTGCAAACTAAACGCACTATAAAAATGTTGTGGGCCACTTAACATTTCAATGTTGTCACTGATTTTTTTGTAACATTCACTTTCTAACAATGTTTCGAGCTTGTGATGGTATAGCAACATCTCAAGTGCTGTGTCTGTATATTTTCTATCCTCCAGAAGGTGAAAGGTGGAAAGAAGCATGGAGAGACAACAGCTGTTAGCACAGATGTACAATGCACACACTCAGAATGTTCCCGGCATTGGTAAGTATTACCTGACCCTGCGATTCACATCAAAGTCCTGTCTTAGCTGGTCACGGCACTCCAATATTAGGGTTTTCCATGCTGTAAGACAAATAATTCGGCCCATAAAGTTCTTGATCATTTCTCATTTACAAAAATCAGGAGTGCTAGAAGAGGTAAATTCTAGCACTTACTAGAATGGTGATAAGGCCATTCAGCACTGTATCTGGGCTCTCATGTACAGTACTATTGAAAAGTTAGAGCACATGCATCATTTATTTAATTTTCAGCCCTTTTTCAGGAGTTATTTCTAATGATATATAACATAATCCATTTGTATGAGGGTGGAGAAAGTCAAAGGAGAATAAGTGGAAAAAAGAGTTTCCAAAACTGGAGTTAAAAAAAAAAATAGAGAGAAAATGAGACTTTTAATTACCATACAAGACATGGTAGACCACCAAAACAGTCCAGGCTTCAGCATCATTGAATGTGTTTGGATTATGTGGATTGTGAGAAGCAAAAAATGTAACCAACTTCTAAAACATGAATTGGTGAGAAAAAAAATATAGCTGCAGATTTCTTTGAAAAAATAAGGCGAGTCTCCCAAAAAGAATGGAAGCTGTAATAAACATAAAGGGACACACTAAATACTAAAAACTATATGTTATATTTAGTTGTTGATTCTTCTGTGTAATTTTCTGTTAAATATATGTTTCTTCTTTTTTCCTGATGCTGAAAAATGAATAACTTGGCGTTCATTATGACTGGAAATTAAATAATGAAAAGGTAGTCTCTGACTTTTACACAGTACTGGATATAGCAGTGACAAATTGTTGGTGAGCCTTGGAAATTACATTATAATCTTGCAATCTGTAATGTGTTGCACTATTTATTAATATCCACAATATTTTATAATATCTGACAAACATTGGTTTGATATAGTTGAACTACCTTTTTGAGCTACCATGTGGATAGAAAGTCTATTACTATAAACTATCACCAGAAAGAGAGGGACTCACTCTGTATATCTAAATCTTTCAGTGTTCTCCAAGGTATTCCTTGTGGCTTTACCCATTATCCAGATTGCAATAAGTAAGTTATGACCAACAGATGAGTAAGTCATTACTAATCTAGACTTCAAGTGAAATACATTACAAAGATATTTAAATTTAATTTGACGTATTACTCATACCTCAGCCTTCAACCCTCTCACTTCCTGCAGGTGTGGTATATCTGCACGACTGTCCCCAGCAGACCTACATCCCACTTTATATGATTGTGTCTGGGGTGTTTGGTCTGCTGCTGGGCATGCTGTCCTGCCTGTCCTGTCCTAAGCCAAATGAAAATGGAGGGCTTTATGTTCTCACCCATTTGTGTTCAGTGTGGAACTCATTGGTCACCCTTTTCCTCTTCTGCTGGTTAATTGCAGGTAAGGATTTTCATCCTTTCGATGTCAGATAAGTGCTAAAATAATGTAAACAAATCCACATTTGAAAATTCTTCATCTTTTACAGGCAGTGTGTGGATCTATTCCATCTATCCTGCCAACTACAACAAGACTAGAACTGGACATCCCTACTGCAACAGGACGCTCTATCTGTCTGCCTTCTGGACCACCACGCTGGTGTATATTCTGTTAGCAGGACTGATGGTGGGAGGTTTTTGTGTGCTACTCTGTATGTGCTGTTCTAAGCAGGAAAACACACAGCCTTGAAACTAGAAACCGGACCTGTGCATGTTACAGTGATGTTAGGACTAGAAGAGTCTTTGCATATGGTATGTGTTGCCATTTGATCCAATAATAAAACAATGAAGACATTTTAGTATACACTGCAAAAATAGTTTCTTTTCAAGTGAAATGATCTGAAATATAGTATAAATATCTAATATTTCTAATTTTGAGATTGTTGTAAGCTTATTATAAGATTAGTTAACTTATTTCTAGACTTTAGTTTCTTGCTTTAAGCGATTTTATGAGGTCAAATTATCTTACCATGTTGGTAGATAATTTTGCTAGTTTCAAGCATATTTCTTATAACTAGCAAAATTATCCATCAAAACAGTGAGATAATTTGACTTTGTAATCTCACAACAATCTCAAAATAAGAATTATTAGATATATCAACTAAATGTATGATAATTTCACCTGACCAGATACCTCTTTTGCAGTGTATGAATAGATAAAGGTCTAACTCTGGACACTGCGTACAGTAATTGAAATTATTAATTAAGTTATTGTAATATTTGTTTGATTGTATTACTTCACTTTCTTGCTTTTGGTTTTATGTTCTTTTGGCCTGCAAGTATGTAAGCTGTTGTGATGCTATAATCAATCACTGAAAATGTTTAAACACTGGAATTAAACCATTTAATCCTGGTTTGTTACCCTAGTATGAGAATATAAAAATTTTGCTGTGGAATAATACATCAGTGAGGTCTTAAAACAGGGGTTTATCCACCGCATCTCCAATATCCAGTGTGTTAAGTTTATCCCTGATAAGTTTTGGTACCACCTTTTGGTCCCAGCTCGTGAGGGCCTAAAGCCTTGCTCCTAAACAAGATGTATTTTTTTTATATGCTTCCAATGTACAATATCACACAGGCAAAGGATATTGCTAGTGCTATTGCCTCGAGACACTGAATCAATATGAGCCTCACATCTGGAAATCACCCTGAGTACAACTGCCAGATGGAGAGGCTGAACCTGGTGGGGAGGAAGTTCTGGCAGTCAACGACTTGTTCAGACAGAGTAAGGAAGTTTTGACCTCAGCTTGGATAGAGCTGTCCAGAGAGAAAAGGTTCAGGTCAAGCATCACTTCAGGGAGACATCTGAATATAGGCCTCAGCAGAGGGTATAGCTGACCAAAAGAGACCTCAATCTCCACCACCCATCAATAAAGCATTACAGTCTGAAGGAGAGATCTTGGGTCCCTACCCAAAAAGGGTACATCTCAATACCCTTAGTCAGGAAACATAATTGTACCATAATCCATTGAAATTATATTTTCTAAGTTGTATTGACTCCACACAGCCCGTCTCGTCTCCAGGCTTTTTATTTTATTGCTCTGTTTTAAAACATTAGATTTTGTACAGGTATAAATATGTACTTATTTAAGGCACACAATTGGATCTTAAAACCACTGTTGTAACTTTGAGGGAACATTTACACTGTTTGTACCTTGATGAATGAAAAATGTACCTGCACAGAACCTTTATTTCTAACAGTGTAGCACGGAACAAAAGGTCAATCAACGTAGACAATGCAGAACAATAACTACCGTAGACTGAAGTATACAAACTTATATAGTTTATATAAAAGTATTTATAGTCAGCATTACAAATGTGTTATGGAAGCCCTAAATGAAGAACCAAAATGATAGTAATTAAAGTATAATAATATGTAAGACAAGAGCTGAAAAGCTCTATGCTGAGCCTACAGAGAGTTTGTTTGTTTTAGCATTGAAAAGAGCCTTTTATTTGTTTTGTCAGTGTTTATGTCTGTCTCCTGTGTCCTTCCTTCACACAATCAAGAGGTTCTACAGTCAGGGCCAGGAGACAGACATTGCATTCTGATGTTAAAACTTGACCAGTACATTGTTGTAGAAAGTACTGCATAGCAACAGGAGTAAAACTGTACTGCTTACCAGCAAGCAAAATTCATGAGTTACATGAGTAACCCTTCTGAAAAATCATGTATAAAAAGGCTGATTTTCGAGATGAGGGGGGCTTTTAGACTCGCTAAGGTAGTGCCATGTGTCCAAAGCCTTAGAGAACATGACCCTTTTTGAAACAACAGCTGAGTGAGTATTAGTGAAATATATGGCACAGAAAATGACAGCTAAGCATGTTCTGTAACTGGCGGCTGGGGGAGAATCCTGTACAGTTCATTTTGTGCTAAACGTTTTATACAAAGTAAAAAATGTAAAAGTTGCAAAGAATCAACTTTGCTGGATTTACTCTTTTTACAGTCTGTATGAATGAAATAGATCAAGCTCAGTAGCACTTGGAATAGTCATTAGACCAGGGTACACAATTCCAGACCTTGAGGGCCAGTGTCCAGCATAGTTAGGTGTTTTACCTACTGAAACATTCCTGATTACACTTATCTGTTAATTGGCAGTTTTAGTGTGTGCGTAGTAGGGATACCTCCAAACTGAGTTGGACACCAGAGTTATGAACCCCTGCATTAGACTATTCAGTAGAGGTGAAAATGTCAGTAAACGGTGGAAACTGCCACGGGAATGTGATTTTTTTAAGCAACATAATTGTAACAGAGTCCCAGAGTTCTACAGTTGTTATCATGTCCATATTAAGAACATGGGCCTTGGGCTCCCGAGTGGTGCAACCGCAAAGTGTTGGACCTATCAACAGGAGATCGTGAGTTCGATCCTTGGTGATGCTACAGTCATCCGTGGCTGGGAGTCGAAGAGAGCGTAACTGGCCTCGCTCTCTGGTGGGTAAGATGCCCCCAACTTCTTTGTTAGCTGTTAGGTGTCTGTTAGCTGATGTAACAGATCTGGTGGTTGGCGTTTTCCTCCGAGAATGTTCGGCTGTCCAATAACGTTGCGTGAGCGGGCAGTTCAAAAAGATGCAGTGGTGGCTTCACAGGTTTCGGAGGCCTGTGCTAGCCTTCGCCCTCCTAGCGCTGGTAGTATCGAGTGATTGGGGGAGTCCTAACTAGCAGGTGGAATTGGAGACGACTAAATTGGGGAGAAAACTGGGTAAAAATCAACTAAGAAAAAAGAATGTGGGCCTCATTCACCAATATCTTTATAAGTTTTTTCTTAAATTTGTTCTTGAGAAAGGTCCTAAGAAAAAGTCTACTTCAGATTCATGACGTGTTCTCAAACCGCAGAATTGTTTGCACCTTTGTGCTGTTGAGGGTGTGTAGATTCTGTTCTTACCTAAAAACAAATCCCAAGCTAGTTTTCCCCTTTTTGACAAAAATGGAGGACATCTTTGAAAAGTCACTGTCGCATGCTGTGGTATACAAAAATGTTCAAAAGTTGTAAGTACAATCTTCCTTTGAACTTTGAACGCTGATTCCTCTGAATTGAGGGGTCGTTAAGGAGCTGAAATATATAATATTTTATATTGATGTGTTGCACACTGAGGGTTAGACATCAGGTTAGAGGCTTAACCCTGAGGAAGAGGCACTTGCACCAACAGTGGTTTTGAAAGTTATGTTAATATGATCTTTTGATCAATTTCGAGTTCCCCCGATTTTGCAATGTATGGTTTTGTCAGAAGTGAAATAATGTTGAAATAATGAATAATCAGATATGTTTTGTCACACAGTTGGTGTAAGGCAACATCTGTTGGAAATATTTCCAGTAAATCCTACTGTTTTCATTTTATAGAGGTTTCCTGTTGGTACTGTGTAGTAACAGCAGAAGTTATAAACCAGCTCTCTGCTTTTGAAGAACAGTTATATATTGGCTCAACAGTACAAGCAGCACACCTCTCACTCCTACACATACACTCCCTTTTAGGCAGGTTAATCTATACAGGTCAAGTATAAAGTATTTATCCTTCCTACTGTGCTGGAACATGAGTGTCCGGTTTGCAGTGTGAACTCGCACACCATTAACCACTGCAGATTATGTATTACTGAATCTAGTTTTGGTTCTCATCTCTCCCGTCTGAATCCACTTCACTAAGCCCTCTGCTGTCAAATCCATTTTGTATTGCATTGTCATTAGCCAACAGCATGAGGAAAGATGAGCCCTAATACTATTCATTTTGGTGTTAACAACAATAAACAAAACATTGATTGCCAACTGCTAAAGATGCACTTTACATAGATGAAGCAGTGCTTCTTAACTGCTAGAAACATCTGTGTGGAAAAACTTCAAAGACTACAGTGAAACCTCTCCAACATTATATGTTTTCATTCAGAAGTATGCTTTACAGAATGTACAGCTTTTGACAAAATGTGACAGATTCTGTGTGTACATGGAGCTATGTGCTTGCTTATCCTAGTAAAATCAGTATCTTTAAAAATAATGAAGCTTTACTAAATGCAAGTGTTACTTGAGAACCCTTTTGAAACCGCACCACAGGTGGATCATCAAGTTGTCTTTTGGTTTCACCACAGGGCATAATCTACTAGCTCAGGTGTGTCATTAATAGATGTTTCTCTTTGGCGTCCTCAGCCAGTTTGACTGGCTTTCTGAATACAAATATTAACTGTAAAGATCACGACTATTGAGTTGTCCATGGTAGGTGGAGTTGAAACTGTTAGGAAATGAGATTTACGCATACATCATTCTTCATCTGGAAAGACAGCATTGACCATCTGCCACAGATTCACTGCCTTCACAGGTGAGCAAATGTGAATTTCTGTCTTTGTTTAGCATTAGCAGTTTAACATGTTTGATCTATATAGTGCATCTTTAGCATTTTGGAATCAGTTGGTGCATTCTGTTCATCATAGTTAACTGAACTGATTATTATTAGAGCTAATCTTTCCTCATTTTCCTCATTCTTCTATGCTATTCGGAAAGAGAAGATTTAAGACAGATTAAGATGGGATTTGCCTCTGACGTCTTAATTGCTGGAGGCTCCATCTGCTCAGGTATCTGCTGGCGTTGTTTCTTTAAACTGTGTAATTTACATCTTGTTGAAATGCAGAGCTGTGCCCTTGACTGAAAGTCTGAGATAGTTTTGAGTATATGTGTAAAATTAAAGCTGAAAATATATTTGTAAACAAAGAAAAGACTTGCAGTTTGTGACTATAGATACAACAACAGCAAAGAAATAAAACAAAAAACAAACAAAAACAATAGCACTTTATTTTACACTGTGGTACGTGTCTAGCATTTAACAGGTAAATATGTGCTACATCTGGTAGATACTTTGCATATACATAGTAACTTACATAAAAACTTCAAAGTATGTACAGCAGTCAGCGGTACTTACAATTTAATAGTACATAAGTAACACAAACACACAGCTGTCACTGGGCGGAAGGTAGGACTTATAAGTAATACTTGTGTATAATTTGAAATTGCACAATGTAAAGATTAACTAATCTAGCATTAGTGGTAGGAGAGGTGAGCCAGCAACCGAAAGGTTACAAGTTCAAATCCCATGACTGGGTACACCTGGTTATGCCCTTGGCCAAAGGACTTAACTCCCACCACCACCACCCCGCTGTCCCAGGTGGTACTGCTCTGCTGGTGATGCTGTGCTGCTGATGCTGTGCTGCTCCCAGACTGAGCAAAGTTAGGCAGCAAAATATCAAATTCCCCTTGTAGGATCAATAAAGTACATAACATGTTTCAGCATTTAATGTTATGAAGCTACAAATAAGTGGTATTTACTACCAAACTGGTCAAGATATACATGTACTGGGGATACAGAACAGTAGATAAGTACAAGTGACAAAAGATTTTAGGGTACCTACCATTGAGTACTCAGTAAGTGCGTTTTTTTTTTCTGGTACACTGATTTGTTCTATGTTAACTGATGCATTTACTGGTACATTTGCTGTAATTTAATGAAAACAGACTGTAACTCTATACATAGCAATTGTAATAACTACCTGTTTTCTTGTCCCATACATAGTGTTCACATAACCATACATAATGTGATGGATCTGATGTAGGTTAAACCACAGAAAACACACCAATATTATATTTATCTTAATTGGTAAACATAAAAATTTATATGGAATGAATTACTGTATTGAAGATGAAGAATATGGTTCTTATTAAGTGGTAGGTACCCAATAGTTTTTGCACCTTTGTCACCTGTATTTATTTACTCTTCTCTATCATGTATGTATTTACTGAAACAGTTTGGTAGTACATGATCAGATTACTCTCAATTACATCTTCAAGGGCATGGAAATTAGAAAAATGGGTTCAGTAGCACAGGTTTTGTTCTTTTCTAAGCAATACTGTACGGGAATGTGTCACGCGTGTGTGACTCATTACTCTGAAACTGAAACAGAACGTGTATGAGGTTTTTGTTCCACATTGTCAGATCTACAGCAGAGAACTATAAAGTCAATGTAATTAGACAATGTGGAACAAAAACTACTGTAGAATGAAGTAAGATAAACTTACTATCTAGGGTCAACATTAGGACTGTGATTCTCAAAGTTTTAAATGGAGAACTGAAAGTTCCTGTTTTTTATGAGTAAAGTTTTATGTGTATATATGTGTGTGTGAAACAGAGAGTTCCCACCCACACAGTGCACACCCACACATTAGAGTGATGTAATGTTTACACCTTTATTGACAACAAGTTACCTTTTAGGGCAAATGTTTTAAACACAAGCTGACATACAACAATCTTTAGCGCACTGAATGCACACAAATTCACTGCTCTTATAATCTGGTTTAATGGAGAGTATCAGTTTTACATGAGGGAATGTGGCCATGTGACTATGAGAGCAGAGTAGAAGGAAAGAGGGAGAGATAAAGACAGGGCTTCAGCTTATAACAGTGCACAACAATGCCACAGGACAGAATTATACCTAAAACTTTAGGCCATAAATGGGAGGAGTAATACTCAGGGGGGAATGGTGGCCCTAGAAGAAATGAAGAATATCCCACAATTTTTTTTTTTTTTGCACCACACTGCACCCCATTCAATTTCAGTGGAAACCCATAATAAATAAACAGGCATGATCTATTAAGAAAACATTGTCATCATTAGGCTGGAGGGTCAAATTCCAACATAGTTTTGACTTCTAAAATTATTTATTATTATTATTATTATTATTATTATTATTATTATTATTATT
>JAILXH010119776.1:78168-104262 GCA_023558415.1 Piaractus mesopotamicus
GACATACATATATTTGTTCACTTTTAAGAGCTTAAATGGAAAAATATGCCTTATTACAGTAACAACTGAGCTTTTCGCTTGTCAGTATGCGGGCGTAAAGCTTGTATTTATTTGGGTGTGAGAGTTTACGCACTATTAGTCAAGCATTTATTGGAGTAATTACTGGATTTAATTTTTTTTCCTGTATTGAATGACACCACATGATTTGTGATCGTCACACATATTATCACACTCTCACAGATAAAAATAAATTGGCTGTTTTAAACACATAAACTTATTTGCCTGAATTTTCCCATTTGCAAGTCTGGAAGTTTGGAAATTAAGGAGACACAGATTCTGCAGATAAAGAAAGTACAATATAAACTATAAAAAAATTCTTTACATTGAAAAATTCTTTACCTTGATACAGGACAATAAATAAATGATGTGTAATTATCTTATTAATAATCTTATTATTGAGCATAATTGATATGATGTCAGATTTTTCTGAAGTTTAAAAAGTCACAGAGGACCTGGACTCTTCAATTCTGGTTTATTCCACAGTTTTTGTGATTTAAGTGACAGATTATATATTGCGCCAGTACCTTTGTTCATAATTATGAATAAAATTGTATAAAATGTCAATGCTATCCCCCTAAATATGAATCTGGGAAAAAAAAAATTTAAAATCCCTTTTGAATTGGTCTCATTACGGCACCAACAAATTTATATCATGTCAATACGCAACTTATTATCAGACACTCTTTTGAATCCATGAATGGTTCTTTGCATAGATAAATGGTTCTTCTAAATGACATATATTGTTGTATATAGTTATTAATACCAATATACAGAACCAAAAAGGGTTCCGCTACCGTCTTGTCATAGAACCCTTTTTGCTAAGAGTGTACAGAACCTTAGAGCCACATCCTTAAAAATAAAGATGCTAAAACAGGTTCGAACCGTTCAATGGATCACTTTTTGCTAACGAGATGTGAGCGTGAGGAACCTTTCTTAAGGTTTGAAGAACCTCTACATAATGCAAAGGTTCTAGACCAATTAATGGCTTCTGCTAGCCAAGAAGCGTTTAGTAACCTTTATTTTTAAAAATTCCCTTTATTTTTTTTAGGAACATTTAGGAAACACCTTCCTTAATCTACAGGAAATTTATCAAGTTATCTGTATGACAATCACAGAGTCTTTAATGTCATATAGACTTGCACTGATTGTATTTTCTGCAGTCAGTGCGCAAAAAGGTTCTGTCGCTCGGCCTTCCCATCCTGTTATCTTTTCTCTGTTCTGTTTAACTATCGCACTTGACCTTTTCACATTTACAAAGAAGCAGAAGACTGATAGACTAGCTGGAGACTTAGAGTGATGGAAATGGAGAGAAAAAAAAAAAAAGTCCAAATCACTCCGTTATTTTCCCCCTCCTCTGTTTACTCTTTCACACATCTGACAGAAAACTAGACTAAAAGCCTCCACAATCTTCCCTTCTTCTTCATCCTCTGTTTTCAGCCCCTTATCTGTTGGTCTCTGCCACAAGCTTGAGTTCTGAGACTTTTGAGTGTTTTGCAACTGCGCATAGTTGGGCCTGAGCCTCGAGTCTTTCACAATTGATGTGTCTGAGCATCATTGTGAAATGTTGTCACGCCTAACATCAGGCATATTTCTGAAAAACTGCAGAAATCATATTTCTGTTATCTGCAGAAATCATCAGAACATCTGCATTTGTAAAATGTATTTTCTCAACTTTAGACATAAAGAACAAACCTGCTATAGCTTTTTAAAACATATACATTTGCTTGCCCAAACGTGTCTGTCTGTGACACATTGTCTTCCACCTTCAGTCTCTCGCCTACACTATGATAATGCTGAGGTTAATGGAGGTGAATGTTACAGGTACATTCACACTGTACAGACCTCATTATTAGCATTCACCCACATCACCCTATTCAACTGAACCCACAATATGCGTGGGTCAGCTAGATCTGCATATCTCCATGTGTGTGAATAGATTTAAGTTATTATACAGAGCTAGTCAAATCACAGCCTTTGAGGCCCATATAGATCCTCAGTACTACTGTACTAAGTACTGCGTCTGGCCTCCGTTTACCTCCATTTCACTACCGGTGAGCAAAGTACATAAATCCTGTGTTTGAGTGAAAGCGAAATGCCACGCTCCCTATTTTTTTTTTTTACGTCTACTTGAGAAGTACAAAACTACTTGCTTTTAAATGTACTTTAATAGTATAAAGTAATAGCACTGAGAGTTATTGTAGTCATTATGCTATATTATTTTGATTAACAATTTCAAGGAGAACTATAGACATGAAAAACAGTTAAACTTTTCATATTAAAAAAAATTAATGGGGTAGCAGCTGTTACATTTACTCAGTTCTTCTGTACTTCTGAAAAATTTGTGTGTTTTCAAATTATAATACTTGTACTTACTTTTCCTTTAATCTTCTGTTGGTTAATCACGTTGACTCCTCTGTTGCTGCTCTCACTTTTGAGTTTTAGCATTTTATTTTAAAGCAAAAGAATCCCAAAAAGTGAAGATTGTCTCTATCCTAGTCTAATAAACTTATATACTGATACATACTGGATGCACTAGGAATTTACACTGCAGTTCTAAAGGAAATTTAAAAGTTGGGTAGTTCATTATTGATACAATTATTTTTTGCTAATCTCCATTTATTTCTACTTGAGTCATTATTTAATTGAGGTAACAATACTTTTACTTGAGGGGGTTTAGGTTTCTCTACCCACCTCTGTTCCCCACACACAGCTGTTCCCCAGCAACACAAGTCTGACACAAGACATTGGGAGAAAGCACACAGAGAAGCGGTACACATGCTAGAAAGTTTGCTAATGTTATACAGCTACAAATGTAAGCACCACAACATCAGACGAGCATAACGCTGATTTGCCTGTGATGATTGGACGTGTACCATCTCTTTGCTGTTTTTCCAATGTGTTGTGTATGACTTGTGTTGCTGGGAAACAGCTGTGTGTGGTGAACAGATGTAGGTAGAGTAATCTAAAGTGTCATACTGTATACTGTTTTGTTGGTTCAATTAAATAATGACTCAAGTAGATGTAAATGTGCAACAGGTAAAACAGATCACATGCTGCAACATGACTGGCTTGTTTCAAATTGAAAGTGTGTCACTGACTTTTGGATATTTTAGACCGTCCAATTTTCTCCCACTTCGGGGTAACAAGTATCGACATATTCTGCAGGAAGCAGAGGACTAAATAGAAGGCTATTTTATTGGGGCAATAAAGTACTTCATGAAGGACAGATACTTGAAAAACATACTCAAGTTCATTGATAAATTACATGCACTTTGTTACTGTCCGCCAGTGATTACCAGGTCCAGGAGTGGATTTGTACTTAAGGTGTAGATTTGAATACATTTGCCATACTACAAAGATGTAGCACGCTTCTCTACATTCAGCAAAGGCCGACCCATCATCGTATTTAAAGATGGTAACTTTAAAGGAGGAGGCAAAATCATTCTTAACTTTCAATTTTAATGCAACGGTATTTTATTACATGTAATTTTGCACTGTTCACACAATGTAAAGAGCAGCTGTTGTGCTCAAGTGGTGTTGGAAAAAATGGGGAAAAAATACAAGAAATTGACAGTGATGATATGCTCATTCCAGACTTTGCAGCAATAGTCTTCTCTGCACATTTCCATACTTTCCCTAAATATCCATCGGTCACTGTTTATTTTTTCCAATTTGGATTCTGGACCCTGGGAGTGAATGCGCAGAAAAAACCTGTTAGAGTTAGATACAGGGTTAAGCTCAAGTTAATTTGTAAACATATATTGGACTAGATGCATGACTAGACTGGAAGCATGTAAAGTCAGTGAACAGGCTGCCTTAAAATGTTGAGTTCATCTCACTTCATATGTTAAATTACCAGAATGTAAGATGCCGATAATTGTTTGGTTAGCTTACTATTAGACATTCGATTAGCTCTAAATTGCAAGGCTTTTGCTCACTTTTTTACATTAAATAAATGCGTACTGAGAAACTGCACGATGCTGCAGAGAACGATGCCGGAGAGGCATCCGTAGAGGGAGAGAGAGGAGGAGAAGGAGAAATAAGGTGAAGGAGAAGGGATCTACACAGGGGAGCCACTGTGTGTAGGTGGAAAGATGGGTAAAGAGTAAAAGGTGTGAAGTACCAAGCGGCGTATGGAAACTATACTTATGTTGTGGATTTGCGGGTATGAGAGAGGTGCATGTATAGAGAGAGAGCAAACAAGAGCGGAGGCGGGATGTACGGAGGTTTCCCTTGTCCACTTCCTGCGCCGTTGTTGTTTCATGGTCAACTTCCTGTCACATGACTTCAAAACAGCACAGATCTTCTCTGGCTTTAACACAACTCTTCTTCTCGCCCACACAAACACACACAAACTCACGTAGACACTCAAACGAACTGCTCGAGCGCTCACAAGCGTACACTCTGACCGACACACACACACAGAAACAGTGTTGACAGGAAGCTTTGCCACTCGCATATCGTATACACACTCACACACACGCCCACGCTCTACCTGATGAGGCCTACATGTCGACTCATACGCTTCTCAAACCTAAGACGCAGTGAGTCACTCACCACACGAGATGCTCAAGATAACACACTCCACCATGTGAACAATGGTTTTGGCAGAGGTTGTGCTTTTACTCTGATCTGAGATCAGTTTTGTGGTTACTTTAAGATAACACTTAGATGGTGAGCGATTCGACATCAACATTAAAAGGATTTTTAATCCTCATTTTGAACAGCAGGCCACACTGCCTTCGGAAAGTCATTTTGGTCGTCAACCAAGACCTCACAAAAGAAAGACAATCTGGATGTAGTAATCTTTCTTTTTGCTAATGCTCTTTTCAATCAGTCAAGATGTGATTGGACATACTGTGATACTGAGCGTTCCACATCGCTGTGAGTATTGTCAGTAGTTACTGCATTATTTGCAATGCTGGGAGACGGCTATAAATAGATTGAGCGGGAGAGAACGAATGAGGGATGGGACGAGAAACAGAGACAGAGGGAGATCCGTGACTCTTTCCCCAGGATGTGGTTTTCTTTTTGGGGTTTTAGGGGTGGGGTTTCTCTGTGAGTTACCTTTTGATCGGCGGCACCTGCTTGTGCGTGTTCACATGTGTGTTCCTGTCTGTTTGAGTGTGGGTGTGCTTTAACATGTTTATTTGAAATGTTTGTGTGTATGTAACATGCATGAGGACGGGGGGCGGGGAGGGGGACAGAAAGAAAGAGAATGCACGTGTCAAGGTGTCGTACTTTCATTTGGAAGGAGAAGAGATCACACGATCACACCACCCTAAGCAGGTTGTCTAATGTAGCTAGCAGAAGGGAAAAAAAACAGATGCGAAAGAAGAGAAAGAAAGAAGCATGAGAGAAAGACGGGTGAGTGAAGCAACAGCCAAAGCTAAAACTAGATAATATGGGCTAAATTGGACAACCTTGATGAAGTGCTACACAAGGAACTATGAAGATGAAATGTGAACCAATCGAAAGTACCTAGTGATGTAAAAGACACTGAAGCGTCATAAGTATGGCAGCACCATATTTCTCTTCCTTTCTGTCACGCTCTCAGTTTTTTCTTCTTTTCTCTGTTTGACTTTAGGCGTTGATTGGTCTAAGAAGTGGGGAAGGCACCGAAGAGACAGAGAACTGAAATATTTGAGGTAAACACTTCGAATTCTGAAACTCTTTTACTGGTTCAAGCCAGGCCTTTATCATCTGATTTAGAATTTAACATAAAATTGCAACTGTATGTGTCTCACATTCTTCTCAGCTTCTATGATGACCCTTCTGTGAACACTCCAGCTTGGCAACAACAGAGCTTTTAAGCGGCCTGATGCTCTCTCCTCCACAAACTTGCCCACAGATCATGGCAGACCACTCTTCTATCCATCCTTCTGAGTCTCTAGCCTTCCCTGCTACGTACCGCTTTCAGGCACAAGGTCACAGGTCAGGCCACAGCCTTTTTCAGAACAGTTCTATGGGCAGATTAAGCCAGTATGGGGACAGCAGTAACCTCTTGTGTGAGCCCGTCAACAGCTGTGCAACTGCTGGGACCAGCATGAACGGAGTCGACGAACAGATCAACTCGGGATACTGGGATATGGAATCTTCAGTGTCATCTCATTCTCTTGCACTGAACAGAACCAAAGCCCACGCTGGAGCATATGAAGAGGAATGGAATTCTAACTCCCAGCAACAGGATGCAATGGAGGATTATGCCGCAGTCGGGAACCATCAGAAACTCGACTCCTTTTCCGAGGCATTTTACAGCCGAAGCATTTGCAGGATTACCAGCAGCGGTGGTGAACAGGGAGGATACAATGTTGCTCCCAACAACTCTTCAACTCCTCCTCTCCCCTCTCTTTCCTTCCCTCTGGTTCTCAGTCCTCCTCCTACACCTCTGCCTCCCCCTTCGCTCTCACCTCCCAAACGGGCTCCTCATCCTCTTGCGGCACAATCACTGAACCAGGCACAGTCGCAATCACCTTCCGAAAGTTCTTCGCGGTTCTTTCCACCCCTTCCTTGTGCCAGTTCTACCCTGCCAGGGACTTTCTCTCCTGCTCACTGGCTCCCACTTTCCACTGATGCCGGTGCAAGTGGAGACATAACACAGCACCTTGCTCAGGATCCAAGCCCATCCTCAATCTATCCAGAAGGGGTGGGGCTTCATCTAAGGCAGCTGAGTACTACGCACAGAGACGCAGGTAACTGAATTATTTCTTAAGAAGGTTTCTTCATTGCTGTTTGTGCAAGCCATTTTTGAGACTTCTTGTAAGAATCTCATTCCTTAGAAACCCTGACTTTTACCAGTTATTGAAATCTCAATGAAAAATGATCTCCTCTCTCAGGCGGTTCTCTTGAGACGTCTCCATGTTCACCTCTGGGCCAGCATCCACAACCACAGTCTGTTCCAAAGCTGGTGGAGCATGACCCTATAACCTCTGAAGATCACATGACATGGTCTCAGGTGAGTTCTTTGGGATGTTTAATTCTATCACCATACATTCCAGCCTGTTGTTTCAAGACAAACATTTGCCATTAGTCCTTGTTCATGTACATGCAGAAGCTGGTACAAATGCAACTTATAAACAAACAGGAGAAGAGCAAAGCAAAGCAGCTGCTTTCATCTCTTCTGTGTTTATTAGGTAGTCCTCCATTGCTGTTGGGGATATTTGGGGATGCTTTAGCTATAAATGTCATGTGGTCGTATGTGTCCTGACCACCTCCAAAGATGATCTGAGTGATCAGATCATGATGATCTGCCTTTGTGGGCAGAGTATGGATAGGTCAATTGAGGCAATTCTTAAAAAAAAGATTAAAATATCTAGGACTGTATAAATTGTGTGTTCTGCATAGTTTTTTATTACATAATTTCATAACACGTTGTGTAATTCTAACTAAAGCTCGCTATTAAAGGTTTTGTCCTATCGTCAGGAGGTTGCTAGTTTGAATCCCAACAATACCACAGCCGCATGTGGCGGGAGTCCAAGAAAGCATAACTGATTCTGCTGCCTTCCCCTCCCTCTACCATTCAGTATGTTACTCTATGGCCAGGAAGGATGGACTTGTTTCCTCTACATCATTCATAACAATGTTAGGCGATCATCAATCCGATAGCTCACATAAAAAGAGGAAAAATGGTTTAAAAAAACCCCAAAAAACTTTTGTACTTTTTTCCTTTCTCACAGACAGTTCAGTCTTCTCAACCTTTTTGTCCACCATTCCATCAAACACATACTCAGGCAGAAGGGCTGAGGGTGGACGAGGATACAAAGCCCAATACTGTACTCCAGCGAAAGCATTTTTTATGTTTGCCCAGCTCACAGGTATGAAGGCCAAGCTACCATGACACCAGGAATTTCTCATACATTTTTACAGAATCCTTGGTAACCACTTTCATTTTTGTAACATAATTTGAACCAGTACCCAACTTTGGGTGAATTCCGTACATTAGTGAAGTACTGGTCTGAAGCAACTAGCAGAATCTGAGTCCCATTGTGAGAACCATTGTGAATCATGTTGGACTTTGTCTTTTCATTATTAGAACACTCCCTCTGTTATCTACACTGGAGTACCTTTCCACAGTGTCCTCCAGTCAGGAGTACTGGGGGATGACTATTGGCATGCCACTTCCCGTTATACTCCCCCTCCAATGCTTAATCCCAACCGGAATGGAACAGGTCTTTTCTGTAACCTTCTGCCTCTGCTGGACAATAGAGGATTGTGGTCAGAAGAAACAAGGCACAATGGTCAACAAAGGTAAGAAAATGTCTGTACAGACTTTCAAAGCAATAGTTTGGCCAAAAACAAAAAAAAAATGTAATTTTTATCTTAGCCCAAAAGTATTTTATGGACTAAAAGTATATAATATGTAATGACTTATGCATGTGGTTTGCACAATATCTACAAACTTCAGACACCAAACCTTTTGGTTGATTAACACCATTTTGGCATAAGAGCAAACTAAATAGGGAACTATTGCTTTAAACGTAATTCTCTCTCAGTTGATAAGTAGTATTGATTTACATATTCATATATTTTTTTCTTACTGTAGAAAGAATAAACAAATTAAAATGACTGATTAAAACACAAAAAAGTACTGTGGCTTTGATTAAGTTCTCACTTTCCCTCAAACACACAACAAGGTGTGTGAACATTGGGCCAGAGTTTCAGGCCAACTTACCAGATCTGCTGGAGAGGGAGGAGTTTGAGGAGTGGCCAAAAGAACCATTGCGGGAAGAGTTGCTTTGGAAACCATGGGCAGAGTTAGAAGAAAGTGATGTCATCCAACAGCGCGGTAAGAACACCAGTAAAGAAGTGCTGATCTAAGTTGACTTAGAGTGCCCTTCTAAGCTCTTTGTTGTACCCTCAGTTTGAATTAAAGATAAACACTAAGATATTAACAGGCATGTGTGTTTTACTGGTTTGGATTTATGATTCTATGTTCAGTCTACCCATGTAGGCTGAATACAGATATTGGGAAATTTAAATTTTAAAATAATTGTAATAATATGTTGATAATAAATTTGGTCCCTCCTTTTACCTAAAACTACACTGCCTTAAATCTTGAAAATGTTATCACCAATATATAAAATGGACCTCAGATATAAAAGAAACGTGTAATCTCAGATGGCAAAATATAAGTCCTTTCTGTCCCAGTGTAGCACTACTTGACGACCTCTCTTCACTTTCAGCAACGAATCACCTCAGATCCTTTATATTAATATCACTCACCATTCCAAAAAAAGTTATACTGCTGAACTGAATAGGTTGAACCCAAATTTCAATAAGCATTGGCTTCACCTCCTTACAGATCACTCCAATGTGGAAAGGCTTACAGCAAATCTTAGAAATAATACAAAATCATTTAGTGAAGCATGGTCTTAATTTTTACAATATATTGAGAGCCGACTTCTCTTTCAACACTTTTTAAGAAAGGTTAAAAAACCACACATTGACATTGACAACTACCCATATCATAATTATAGTGTACAAAAAGAAAAAAAAAAGGGGAAGGGGGCATTATTACTTTAATTGTTTTGTCAAATGTTGTTGTTTTTCTGTTCTGTCCAGTTTGTCCATCGTCTGTATGTTATTTCCTGCCTTTTTCGCCTGTCTCAGCTCTTTCACTTAGATAGGTGGAATGGGTGGAGGGGGAGGGGCAGTGGGTGGAGGGGGTTGGGTTTTTGTGGTACCACATCACCTTATATCTGTATGACTATGAATAAACGGTGAATTTTATGACATTAATAATGAAACAAAAAAGAAAAGTTGTCCCTGTGAAGGGGGGTGATTGTGTGGCCAAGGAATACTGGCCTAGGCATTTTAGAAAGAAAAGAGAGAAAAAATAAATAAATTCGGTCCCATATGCTTTACTGTGAGTGGCCTACAGCCACTTACATCACTATCTGCCGACAATCTCATCCTGAGATCGTCCAAGCCTTAGACGCTTTGGCCACCTGATCTCTACAGCATGGGATTTTGTTGGTTCCATTCTGAGTGGCTAACTGTACATACATGTGTATGTTTTAACAACACTATTAGTCTGACGGACTGCATGCAGTGACAAGAATGAGTATTTTAGAGTGAGATATAGATGCTGGATTGGCGGCAAAATTAAAACCTAAGAGTGTCATGTATTTGTAAGTTATCGGGAGCATTCTTTTAAGAATTAAGTATTTCTTAAGTGAAATATTTTTCATTTGCATGTTGGTCTATGCGTATGGAACCTACACTCAAAAAAGATGGTTCTCCAAAGGTTCTTTAGTAAAGGTAGTGGTTTTATTTAGAACCCTAAGGTCTATATAGAATCATTTCATGTTTAAATGGTCCTTTGCATGGTGAAATGGTTCTTCAGATTGATAGAGCATGTGTTGTACATGGTTCTATACAGAACCTTTTTGAAAATGGTTCTATGTAGCACTGAAAACAGTTCTTCTATTGTTGCAAGGTTGACATTGTAACTGTAGAACACTTTTTGGTGCTATACAGAACCATTTTCAAAAAGGTTCTATATAGAACCATATATAATACATTTTCCATCAATCTGAAGAATCATTTCACCATGCAAAGGACCATTTAATCATGACATGGTGCTATTTAGAACCATTAGAACCATCTTCAAGAGTGTAGCTTTTTCCCATGTCTATTTTTGCTGTAGCCACAGTCTGTGGTTGATCAGTCTGCATGTCAGTCTTAAGCAGGTTCCTGGCCACATTAAACATCAAACATACTGCCATCTTTATTTACGATGACAATAAACAAGAGCACACCAGTTTTAGAGGTTCCTATGCACATCTAAGCTATGGCAGTACTTCCACCATGTTTCACAGGCGACGCATACTTCCCACACTTTAACCTTTTCAAAATTAAGTAGACGACAAATGTTGTCTCTGTAAAATATGTGAATTCTGCATGGTCAACTGTATACTTATTACTTGTAAACTACTGTGATCCGGCCTTTCTGTTTTTGACCTTAGTGGAGTTTATATTTTAAACGACTTCAGCATATGGTACACTGTCAATCTGTTCTTTTATTCAAGAAATTCTATATGATTTTTTCATAGTATACAAATATCTTCCGTTTCACACAAAAAAGGCAGAAGACTGGCAACATCAGGGGTTTGCAGACTGTATATAGTTATTGTATCCCATGTACATACAAACAATAACTTTGGTATTACTTCTCATTGCTCATTAAAAACGGGCAGAATGAACAGGAGGAATACAATGACAAAATGCTGACCATGGTATCGTTGCTGTCCAAAGAAAAACACGTCTCTCGAAAATGGCAACTTATTCCAAGCACTTTTTGGAGCATCCTACTGATCTATTCATGGTTAGATTTTTCACACAATGTAAAGGACAGTCTCTGCATTCAACTGATGTGGAAAAATAAAAATGGGGAACAAATTTACTTGACTTGAATTGATATGCACATCACATTCATCTTTCAATCTGTAGTCAAAACTGTTTATTAGGTAAAAATGATAAGTTTAACCTCATTGTCCCAAAACTTCTAGAAGAATCTGCAACCCCTGCATAACCTTCATATATTTATTTATTTTTATAACACAACGTGCTGTTTTTTTTTCTTAGTTGAAAATCTACTAGATCTCAGCACATCTACTGCTTTACCTGGAGGTGGTGCTAACCTGGAGCTCGCCCTTCACAGTCTCTCCTTGTGCCAAGGCAACATAATGGTGAGGAAAGAACTATTCTTAGCCATATATTTGAGACTAAGTTACTGAGGTCACTTAATGACAGCAAATGCCACAGATAACAATAAATCTCATCTCTTATTAACATCATCTGTTACAGGGTGCTTTGGAGATGATGTTTTTCTCCAACTCTACACCTTCAAGAGACTACCATTATGCCGGTACCTAATGACAGCTTTACCTCTGACTCACTACTCTTACTACTATTCTAATTCAGATTTATTTCATAGACGAATAAAACTGAAGAATTTAGCTCATCCACAGTTTTTCCTATTCCATAACAAAGTACATTGTATTAATCTTCATAATTAACTTAGCCTCTTCACCTTCTCACAGGCAGCGACATGTGGCGTTTGAGTGAACAAAAGCTGTTCCATAAGGCTTTTGCCATGTATGGCAAAGATTTCTCCTTCATTCACAAAATGGTAATTTTCTTTAATACTGAAACTCCTGGAAGCACCTTTTAAACAAAATACCTCTAAAGCACATGTGGGCCAAAATTATTCAAAGTGTGCATGTGGGCCTGTGTTTTTAAGGTGAAGACAAAGCGGATATCACAGTGCGTGGAATTCTACTATCATTCCAAGCGTCTA
Organism: Piaractus mesopotamicus; assembly: GCA_023558415.1. Taxonomy (NCBI): domain Eukaryota; kingdom Metazoa; phylum Chordata; class Actinopteri; order Characiformes; family Serrasalmidae; genus Piaractus; species Piaractus mesopotamicus. The sequence continues at coordinate 90,530 of JAILXH010119776.1, forward strand.
CAAGAGAAACAGAGGAAGCAGAAGGAGAGAGAGAAAGAACAGCAGCAGCAGATGGATGCTGACACCACTTTTACTTCCACTAGCCAAGTAAATCTCTTTCCTACATTACAAAACCTGAGTGTACTAAAGTATGTCCAATAGCTTAAACTGACTAAATTTACACAAAATGCTTTAAAATAAATGAAAATGTTTGATTTGATTAGTAATAAAATATTTCTTTTAATAATAATTATCAGGATGTGATGAAAATAGCTTGAAAGCATTCCTGTGGCTGCCATCCCATTTATGATGCTACTCCACGTTACTTTTCTTCACAGGTTGTGATGCCAACCAAGATAATGATGAATCCTATAAATATGGAAAGGCTAATTCATACACCTTCACTGGCTACAAGCTTCCCATGTAAACAATGTGGAAAGTAAGTATATACCTGACTTCTGACACTTGATTAAAATCCCAGGGAACACTGTTTGAATGAAACTACCTTAATCAAACTTTATTCACTGATCAGAATCAGACCCATCTATAATATTCTACTGTGCAAGCTCATTTGACATCTCTTGGTTCACTCATGCTTAACTAGGCATAGCAGTGCACAGAATGCTAGCATGGCTGGTTGGATGGAACAATGAACAAAAGCAGACAGGCAGACAAACAGACTGAATCGTTTGCTATCCCAGTTATGCTTCCTAGGTTAGCTTTCACTCACTACATTGCTCAGAGTCAGAGTGAGACTGTGGGGAACTCCCAAGTTTGTTAAAGTTGTGTGGGCCAGCCATATCTATTTGACTGGTGAGGGTAAAGTTTACAAAATTTTTAATCATAATTAGGAAATGACGGCACTGAAGTGAAATTTTGATTAAGTACACTAGGTATTTATTGGTCAGTGACATTAACCGTGCATATTTTGTACTTGTATGCTATGTGAGCAAGATTCACCCAATTAAAAAGCTCTCTCAGGCTTTAAAGGAAAGTTTCAATAGTTCTGTCTTCGATTTTGTGTTCCTCATGGAACCTCAGGAAACCAAAGTCTAACAATGAACTTTGTCATCTGGTACACTCGGTCAGTTTTGCTGACTCAGACCAAAAAGTTCCTTTAATGGTAAATCAAAATTTAGCAACAGACTAGATCTGTCCAGGAAGCCAACTCTGACTTCTAGAGAAACTGACAAAATCTAGAGAAACTGATCTTTCCCACCCCCCTTTCCTCAATTACCAGAATGTTCTACAAAATCAAAAGCAGAAATGCCCACATGAAGATCCATCGGCAGCAGCAGGAGGACTGGAGGGAAAGAATCCACCCCAACAACCATCACAACTTAACCCAGGCTCTGCAGAACCAGAACCGAACCCTGACCCATCCTAACCAGCTTGTTACACAGAATCAAACCCAGCTCTTAACCCAGAGTTTGATCCAGAACCTGGTGCAGTCACAGGCCCAGCTGGCATTCCTCCAGAACTCCAAGACACAGAGTGCATGTTTCACCACTGCTATCAGTAGCATGTGCCCCACACAAAGCCCACAGACAGCACCCAAAGCCCCAACACTGCCACTTTATACTGGGCACCAACAGGCTTGGGGTGCCTTGCATGGTAATTTAGAGCCAGGTCTCTATTATAACTAACAAAAGATCTGGCGGGGGTTATGTTTAACTTCTACAGCCACGATTGGATTACTGACAGACTTGAATTGAGAAAAACTTTTCAGGCATATCACAGAGTAGGACTGACCTGTACAGCTTAATGTTGTAAATAAGTTTTTTTTTTTTTTAAATATGCCAATTAAATGATGTTTCCTCCATTTCCATTATTTTCGAATCTACGAATGATCCTGGTTTTTCTGCCTCTGCGTCCATGTTATTCCACATCTCATTAACAATTTGTCAGATCCACTGCACAATGTAACAACACTCCCAGAGTGCTTTAATTCCTAATATGGGATGAGATTCTTGCCATATTAAGGAACACATCTGTAAAACCTGAAGTCCATCTGGGAACACCTACATGCATTAGGATCAGTTATTACTACATTGGGTAATCCTGTCTGAGCATTAAGCTCGTCACATCTGGGCTACATCCTAACAGTTAAATGAGACATCCTTTCCTATCTGATTTTGGCTAAACTGGTAGCCATGGGGATCCACTTGTTAGTCAACTCTGCCAATATTTTGTGAAGTCATGGGCTACAGATCAGGCACAAGCAAGAAACACATAGGAAATTAAGTTTCATTCAACTATTCAGATGCAGCCTTAATGTTTCCTTAAATGTAGCCCTGGACTAGATTTGTAAAGTCAGCTCTGTGGAATCCATCAAGGGCACAGTGCAGAGGAAGGACTAGGACTCTAGTAAGGACTAAAATATTACCCTATAGAAGTAGAAATTAAAGTTTGGGACTGACTTTCCTCACTGCCCTATTCTTAGAAAAACAAGTGGTAGGTACACTTGAAATACTTGCAAAGTTGGCAACCCTGTGTATTAAGTGCATAAAAAGGTTAGACACAGAGCAAAGTTAGAAACAAGAAATTTATTATATTCAAAGTGAAACAATTCCCAGGTTTTCCTGAAGAAAAAAAACAAACAAACATTGAGAGGCATACGTTAGTTAAACTGCACAGTTCTACAAGAACATCTCAAGTCAATGGCAAATTGTGGCCATTTACCTTACACCACAAAGTGAAATACACTTTGTGTCATCCTTAAATGGGCATAAACATGAATGGAGCCATCAAGACAGAAGCAGGCTCTCTCAATAACTCTGGGTTTTGTGAGGTGAAAGTCTCCTGCTGGGTTCAGGCTTCACCCTATTAACTAAGAACCAGTGCAGAGGTGAATCAGTACTGGGATGCTGTCTAAAAAGAAAAACATGCAAGTGATTCTAATCGTCAAGCTCCATTAGATACTACTCAAAAACGAAGCCATTTTAGAGAAACTCCAAATTTTAAAGGGGACCAGTCATGCTGTCAAATTAGTTTTCCAGCCCTAAAAATAAATGTTCAAAATGTTGTGTTATAATTCTAAAAGATATGAAAGACATCTCCAAAAGTCAGTTGAGGGGGTTACAGCTATATCTGCATTTTACAGGATTGCTATAAATAACCTGAACTTATTCTGAGAACCATTTGCATATCTTCTAAACACTTCACAAGCCAGAAGACTTCAAGAAGGAAATAAAGCTTGCTTTATCAAACCCAGACAAACATTATTTCTGTTGACACTCAACAAAAACAAAACTGAAGATTAGGCATGCTGTTGGTAAAACTGCTTTAGCTGCTAAAAAGAAAGCTCACTTGACACTACAAAATGTTTAAGTGCAGGAAAACTACCTGCAATAAATAAATCCACCTTGCATTCAAAAATCAGACTTGAGACTCCACTGTTCTCTTCTTGTACTGTAACAGCCATCATCACTCCATCACTTCCCACATAAACATTAGTTAAAAATGGTATGGTTTTATGGTCACTTCAGAATTAAGTGACACTGAGCTAGTAGGTGAGGGGTATTTAGACCCTGTACATCATGTCACCTTGATGACACTGCTCCCAAGAATCCTTGCTCTGTTTGGACCATGACCCAAGAAGTCACTGGCCTAAATCTTCCTCCCTTTCCCTCCTCTGAAATAGCATTTTTCAAAGCTCCGGCATGACCGCACCTTGACATTAGTAAAATATCCAAAGGTGACTGACCCCTTTCAAACCAGAAGAGACCATCAGTAGATTCTCTACTAGAGAATCACATTAACAGTACAGATACTGTGGTTAGGCAAGTCAGGTGTTGCACAGAAGAGAGAATCGGTCAGTTCCTTTATACAGTCAAGACCAAGCAATCAATGATGAGCTACTCAACCTGTCACTGGAGCTTTTGCTTTATGATCAACTGGAGCAGTCACTGCAGGTGTCTCAGCTTTGAACTTCCTCTTGATAAATAGCCTGCTGGTGCCATGCACTGAATACATACACCTTACAGTTATCCTGTAGGAGGGAGTAATTTGGAGATGTTTTCGTGAGTCTCCAAGAAGTTAACTTCACTCAGTTTCTCAAGGCAACACAATGCTACAAATTCTTACTTGTATGCAGCATCCCTGGTGATGACTGGCTTGATCTCAGAGGAATATAGCATGGGGAATAGGATCTCATTTTCATACATGATAAACTGTTTGTTAATCTATAAAGAAGAAACAACTGTAAACAAAGGAGCTGGTCAGAGTCCATAATTATGACTTAAGACAAAACAAACCTTGACCCTGGTCCCACAGGTATTTAGACCAAACGAAAATAGGACTTTGGTCTCATCAAAGTCTCTGGGTTTGCAGTTCCTATCCAGTAGGGTAGCCCTAACAGGGTCTGCTCTCGGAAAAGCCTTGGCGATATCACTCACGACAGTCATTACCCCATCAGTGGAACACACTGGGGGAGACAGACATGTGGTGTCATGGCACTATTCCTGCATAAGACTTCAAAATCCACATCAGCTCTGAAGTACTGTGCCATTTGTTTACACTGAACATTTTAAACACAGTTCAGAAGGGCCAGTAGCACAACTTGCAATTAATCTTAATTACACCATGGGTAGTATCAGGCATTACCTAACAGCTCAGTGGTTTTGAACAGGCAACGTCTGGCTGAAGACTGTGCGACCTCTAGAGTCTTTGCATTCCTTGTGAGAATTTCAAATGTGCCAAAGAACTGTTGCAGAGTAATATTCTTCAAAAAGGAAAACATGAAAATTACCATCCACGTTTAGCTAATGAGTTCAATCAGGTGAGACAAAGCACAAGAAAGTGCATAGTGCAAGATCACCAGAACTGGCCTAGTACAAGCTACACATCAATGCAAAGTCAGGTGTTCCAAACCTCATACAAGTATCCAGTTGTAAAAAGGGGAGCATGCATGACCAGGCTCCGACCATCGTTGATCATGATGTAGCCTTGGCTGTCAGCCAGCTGCTGTGTCAGAGGGTAAGGCCCAATGGTAAACTCCCACATGTAGTTAAACTTCTTGTGGTCCAGCTTAAAGCTGATGCCATTCACTTCACACTGGCTACTAAAAGCAGGAGGAACTAATGGGAAGAACACTGGGGGTAAGTTTGCAATTCTAACAGATGGTAGGTCATACAGTTAACTTGTAGCTTTGGTCCTGTATACTGAACACTTACGAACATCATGAGCGTAAGCCACCACAGAAACAGAATGATGGTAGAGTTGTCCCTGAGGCACGAAGATCAGAATGTACTTAATGCTTAGGGAATACTTGAATACTCCCTCAGTAATATACTAAAAAGCAGGAAACAAATGTCAACTGTCAGTTGTGAAGATATTTTTTTAAAGAATGAGCTAAGTTTCCACAAGGTACCACCCTCAAAGTAAAAAAGTGAGCAAACTATTTTAAGACCTTATCAGTTAAGGTCACATCAAAGGACTTACCATCATTTCCACAACCGGGTCTTCAAATTGGACCTTAACACTGTAGGCGTGAGTTCCATTAGAATACGTAATCTCACTGATGTATCCTCTCTGACTTGCTGCCCATGCAGAGAAGTAATTACCATTGAGCTCAACAGCTTCCAACACCACATCCAGGGGGATATTACCCAGATAGACAGTGAAGATACGTTCCTTAGGGACAGTCTCTAGATTAGGGAGTTGTAAAGGCAAGTTTGTTTAAACAGACTCACCTTTACTGGAACTCTGCATCAGATACAAACTGATTAACATAGTTGATCATTTTTAAGCTATTTTGGCAACCCTATTACCTCAGTTGGCTGTACTATTGCATGCAAAACAAGTAAAGGCTTAACAGTATAAAAAAAAAAAAAATTAGCAGTGTTTATATATTTTTAAAAAAATGATACTCACGGTTGACTGTTAGCAGGTTGAGAGGTAACGGATCAGGAGCCACAACTTTAACACCCGTGTCCATGAAAGAGTTCTGGTGGTAGTGTTGATTCTCCAGAAGATTCTAAAAAGTCACCAACACGTGAATGATCTATCTACAGGAGTCACTAACCGAATAATTTTAAGTTCAACTGACATAAGAGGCACGGAATTTAACACCAATCCACTGAAATATGAAAGCTAGTAGTTCCTGTGCTCTACAGCAGATCTCTTATACCGTGCAAAAGCCTGAGCCTATGATAAAAGATTGATTAAATTACGGTTTAAAGAGGGGCCATTTATTAAAAACCCTTTAACCTAAAAAACTACACTATGACTAAAGGCTTTAATAGCTATTGATCTCACCTTTCTGAATTCCTCACTGGAAACATATGGGATGCCAGTCCCCAATGTCCCTGTACTGCCTGCCATGGCATGACCTCGGTTCATGATCATTTGCTTGTCCAGAAGGTGGCCAGTCTCCCCGTAGCTAGTCAGCTTGTCCTTAAATTCAGATTCAGAGCCTTTACCAGAGACCAAAAGAGGTTAAAAAAAAAGCAAGTTAAAAGCTTCCATAAAACCTGACAAAAAAAATAAAAATAAATAGTTCCTTACTAAGGACACAGGCAACATTCAAGTCTGTTTTCATAACAGTCAATTTCTGCCTGAAGAGCACTACTGAGTGGAGCTCATGTATAGCAACACCATTGGCCTACGGAAGAACAGAGTGTTAAAATTTCAGACATCAGGAAATCAAATGAAATCATCAGGAATGCATTAAACAAGCAAATGAATACTATGAGTTGCGACGGTCATGCACGTTAAGACTGGTTTGGGAAAAGCCCTACCATTTTGATGGCTGTGTAAGGTCTGCCAAAGGCAGTGCGGAAGACAATTCTCCCTGTGGTAGACATTAGGAAATAGCCTAGAGCTGCTGCTTTCTCAGCAGACATGACCTCAGAGTGCTGTCCCTCCTTCTCAAACATTATCTGCCAGCCAGACACCACTGATCCCTGTGAGTGGTCAGATGCCAAGAAACCATATTACAATGATTTTTAGGTTATCATCATCAAAACATTTTATATTGGACACAATCACTCACTACAGAAAGTGTTTTAGCTAGGTCATCTTCAAGGTTACCAGCATACGGACATGAGAGATCCCTACTGACTGAAACCTAAAGGGAAAAAGAAAAACAAGTCAATAAATTGATGCCAGAATTAATCATACTTGCTTAAGCTTCACTAAAAGATATACCTCCATATAGTTTTCCTCACAAAAGACCTCTCTTGGAGACCATGGTAAAGTCAGTGAACAAGTCTTGGAGATAATAGCAGATGTTTCTCCTCTTTTGGGGTTCACTATTATCAACTTGAACTTGAAACTAAATACCTCGTCATTCTCAAAAAAACACACAAAAGCAGGAAGGTCAAGGCTTCCTCATTGGCAATAGGGAATTTCTAGCAATTTTATTCCAAATAACTAGCTTTAGTCTGCATTTGAGAACATTTCCTGGAGTTTTAAACTTTTAGGAATGATGCAGCCACACGTTGTACCTGATTGTCTGTGTGGCAGGAGAAGTAGGAGGCCCTAAGAACAACGTGATCAAGAACAGCCTGAACTGTATAGCCACAAAATTCCCCATGTTGTGCAGTGATGGGATATGCTCCACCAGCACCTAGCAAGTGAAATACTTGGCTGGTTGACAGCTTTAATAGTTCTAAATTTCTGGTAGTAAAGTAGTTCTCAAGCGTAACACAAAGCATAGTGATTTTACCAAATGCTTGAAATTGAAGCTGACTGCCAGGAGAAGGCATCTTGACAGAGACAAAGAAATATCGGTCCCTGCATTCAGTCTCAAAGTCAACTGCAGACAGAAGCAGTATTAGTAGACATATTACCTGAAACAGACTAACACACAGGGAATCAAATTCTTGTTGTGCCAAAAGACATTTTCCTAATTACCATCAGGCACCAGAGCATATTGTGGCAAACGTTTTGGGTCACACAGTGCACAAGCAACTATCAAAAGAAGGAGCCATCTGAGGGGAAACAAGAAATAAACAGCTTGCCTACACAGACAAATAAATTAAGAAAAAAAATAAACACCCAAATACCCCAAGTAAAATCCAAAAGCCATTGCCACTGATTTGCAGTGTCTATACTTTCATTATACTACACTGGCATGAAGACTATCCTGGCCAAACTAGTATTGTGTACATTGACGTGGTCTTTTGTGTGGTTTTCTCTCTTTCACACTGACTGACTTGTCTCAAGCCAGCTGAGCTGATTAGCTGATTACACTGTTGAGCTGCACCGATTGGGTAAACTGTGTTGATTGGCTAACTGGGCAACTGCAATTCAAGATCGGCTGAAAGTTCTCTCATCAACAAATACCTTACAACCTTCTAGAACCTCTGTTTGAAACCGTTTTGCTAAAATAACCTTTTTGACAGAAATCCAAATGATGCAAGTTTAGATTACTGAACTAAAACAAGCCGACAACCAAAGTTATCAGGCTCCACCTACATGCAGCAACAAACACACAGGACATCCCCATCTCTAATGATCTCAAGCATCCCAAAAATCTCTAATCCTCAAGCTATTATTGGAGTTATGCACAATAATAATAATAATAATAAGAAGAAGAAGAGAATTTGCTTTGCTTCTCTGTGGTTCAGTAGTTCTACTAGGAGACACACTGAGTACATGGGTACAGTTACCCTACATGCTGATTAATCTTCAGTCTGTTTATAGTGACGTTTAAATTTCACAACAAAAAATGAGTACATGGAAAACATGGTTATGTAAGATTATTTTATTGGTCTTTGAATATCACATACATTGCAGAAATGCACTCATTTTCTTTTTGCAGCACAAGTCCACATGGTGCAGGCACTGGATTCTTTGTTGGATCTATAAAGACAATGATAGAGGATCATGAAACAGTTAATGCTTATGAAACCACTAATGGAAGTACACTGCATGAACTATTTGATGTATAAGCAACTTCATGAAGTATTTGTTTGACAAGTCCAGCAGGCACAACGGTTATACCTTCCATCCTGGCCTTTTGATGCACTCCGATTCACTGACCTGGGAATGTATGACCACATACAAACAGTAAATTATCAATTTAACTGATAACATCAATGGCTACTGCAGCACATTACTATACTGAGAAATATTATTTTATATTCTGAACAACGAAATAAATGATACCTCTGATGAGAGGCTGATAGCAATGGTTTATCCCTTTGGACGTTCATGTCTGTTTCCAAGGCAATGATGGACGTTGGACCGTGGCATTACGAAGGGGATGGAGTGTCAGTGTTTTGGTGTTGTTTACCGGGTACCGACACTGCAATGTCAATCTTTTACAGCATTTCACACAAGACCAAGGGATTTGGAGGTAGAAGGAAAAAAATCAGCAGGATTTCAACCAGTATTATTCATGAATGTGCACACCATGAATTTCAAGTAGTAATGGCTTCTACTTGAAATTAAACGTTTTATTCCTCAGTCAATATTGAGAGAAGCGGTTAGAGTTGCATGTTACCTGTATGGTGAGTCAACGTGTATAAGGGGGTCTTCTTTTGGTAGAAACTTCTGCATGTATCTTATCTGATTCTCATACAGCAGAAAATTGCTCTCCACCTGGATGACAACAATTAAATCGTTAAGCCTTTCAGCTTCCCAACTCTCTGGCATCTTGCTGAACTGTTAAAATTGCTAAGTAAATTACCAATTAAAGTTAATGGTGCTCTTTAATGAGTCTTGTATGAGGGAAGGACTTTGGGTGTTATATAGCCTTCAAAGTGGAAGTTAATTGGAAGCAAAGGAAACCATCTGAATCAATCAGACCCAGTCTATTCAAACCCAAAGCTAAAATTTCCTACCAACAGATGCCCTTGCAGAGTTTAGAGTGCCTGGTACCGGGACTGCCACATTTAAGCAAAATTCCTTTTTTATAAATCCTGCATAGTTGTTCAAACTTCTATTCTTATAGCTTTGAAATAACTGAACTCTGATGCAGTCACATGCAAAAGTTGAATTTTTAGGTGAAAATAAGTAAACATCTTCCACAGATAACACACTTTAATGCACAATTTAATGAGTCTGACATATTGGGGGGAAAAAATGTGACCGGTGCAACAGTTATGGCACAAAACGTCTATATTTTATGATTTTTTTTTTTTTTTTACTAAGTAAAACCTAGTAAATAAATAGAAACTGTGCACTACAATTTGCAGAAAAAATTGCATTAAGTTTGTTCTCTGTAGAGGATGTGTTAACATATTGTTAACTTAGAAAATCAACAAAACTTTTAATTTGACCAGAGGTGTTCACACTTTTGCATTCCACTTCATCCATTACGACTACTTTCAATGTGTATGCTCACAGTCACGGTGGTGCCGCAGGAGTCCAGGCTGAAGTTGAACAGGGCTCTGGTGCTGTCTGTGGCCACAGGTGTGCAGGAAGGGTCCAGAAGTGTGGTGCTGTTGGGTCTGACTGGAGGGACGGAGCGAGTCGTGTCTGCGACCACGAGCATCCTTCCTTCAGGCAGACACACTGAACACAAAAGGCAAAGGTCAATGTGTGTCATATGAGAACTGTGAAATTCAAATGATGCACTCATTTTAAACTATGTGTATTGTGTATTTATGAATTTATGTACTGCAAGACAAATCAAGTTAGTTCTGACTCGTGTTTCTGGGAACGTCTTGGCTTCAGAGGATCTTCAAACTACAAAAAGAATGGAGGCTGTAGTAAAAGGTAATACAAGTAAAAAAAAAAAAAAAAGGAGACAAAAATTGAAAACGGAAAAAATAGATATTATTGAAGCCTTTGTGTAATACTCTGTGTAATATGTCTTCTGCCTTTTTCTAATCCTGAAAATGATTAATTTCTGATTGGCTGGAAATTAAAAGTAAACTAAAGGGTGGTCTGTAATTTTGCACAGTACAGACAGAACTGTATGTGCTAAGGTAGTGTATATATGTGTATGTGTGTGTGTGTGTGTGTGTGTGTATGTGTATGTATGCAAGTATGTATGCATGTATACACATGTGTATGCATATTACCCAACAAATCTCTGACTGGAAACGTGCAGCGCTGGACCAGGGAGTGCTCCAGCTTGAGCGTCAACACATCCAAAGCACTGACCTCCACCTTAGCAACCAGGTCCTTCAAAGTGAAGTCCTACACATACCAACAGCTTGAGTTCATTCATGTTCAGCCACTTTTTATTATGAGGGTATCAGATAATCTTTCTTCAGCACAACTAAACAGTGCTTGACACTCCTGGTTGACTAAGTTTAGAGTATAATGGAACAGACCACAAGATGGCAGCAAAGGTGAACAAAATCTCTACTCTTAAAACTATTATTATGCTTCACACATGTTTAAGCATAAGCCTTGCTTTTCCAGCACCTCGTAAGTCATGCCAGGGCTATACAGGGGCAATTCCACACTCAAGTGGTCATCTTCACTCTTCAGTCTGTAACCTCCAAGCCGTACAAGCTCCCAGTCCAGCCTGCGTTGCCCCACGTACAGCTCCCACTGCACATCTTCTGAGCCGTAGTGCAGGAGCACTACAATCCCTCTCTCTGTACATCTGCCCTCTAGCCTAGCGGGAACAGCTGGCAGCAACATGGATAATGCTACTATTTCAAAAATACAAGCTTTTGTTATATCAGTGTGGATATACGCACAAAAGCACTGCAAGACATACCAAGTTAGTAAGCCAAAACAGCGAATAGCAAGTTCACAATAAAAAACTTTAGTTTTAAATTGTATAAGAAGCTCACCTGGTACTTTTAGATCAGACACTATATCTGTGCTATAGCTGAAATTCTCTTCTTCAGGTAAGATGAAGAAGTCAAAGGTCAAGGCCAGGATGTGTCTCCTGTAATATTTACTGATAACCTGAATGTAAACGAGTAGTGGTGATGTCTTTTTATCTAGCAAATCAAAACTGTAAACAGCAGAAGACATAACTGCAAAGGCAAATATCCACCTTCTGGGTGACCAGTGGGTGGGAAAAGGGGACGTAAAGCGTGTAGGCATGGCTGCCATTGGTGAAGAGAAGTTGGGTCAGATTAAGTCCTTCGTGTTGTGCCTTTGTCCATGTCATTGTATCATTCCCCACAGTGATGTTTTGGAGTGACACATCAGCTGGGAACACACCCAGGGTGATGGAGAACATACTGGTTGAAGAAACTGTGTCTTCAAAAAGAACAAAAAACAAGCTTATCAGGACAGTAGTTCATTTTTAAAATGCCGATGACGGCTGCCTGAAGCATCTAAGTAAAGGTCTGCACACCCACAGAACCCACCACAAGATCTTGTGGCGCAGGACCAATTTTCAGTCTTGTGCACAGGAGCTGGTGGGTAACCAGCCCACTGCAGACGAAGCATGCATGAAGAGAAATTCAGCAAATTACTGAATAGCCTCCAAAAAGTAGAACAATTACTAGATATACACATAAACAGTACACAATGATAACAGTTAAATTACTAAAATGAATGAAGTCATTCTAAAGAGTCCCAAAGCCAGAAAAATACCAAAAATAACAATTCTGTGGTTTAATTCTTGCTTTATGTTTACTGGGAATAAATGGCGTATGGTAAAGTCACTTCACAGTAAGCCCGATGACAAAGACTACTGTGTTATTTTAGCAGAGAATAACATATTTGTGAAAAGATCACATCAAACACTGGACGTCAGTTTGCCTTGTTGGAACTAAACGGGTGGGAGCAAGACAAAACGTTTTGGTTGCAGGTGTGAGTGGGACAAATTATTCTGACTTTTTGAAGGAGGGATGAAATCTTGTGGGAGTGGGCAGAAAAAACAGTCTCGTGCAGACCTCTACATCTAAGCATGTAGTTTTAAGACGAGTACAGGTTTCTGGTGGATGTTAGTTATAACAAGGAGATCCTCACCATTAATGAGGGTTGGTGTTTGAGGCACATATGGTGTATGGAGGAGTCGGAAGCTGCGATGCTGAGTGTGAAGCCAGATCAAATCTTCCCAGTGATGCACATAAAAGAGCTCCACTGACAGAGACTGAACATACTGGCCCTTAATGACACCACTCTAATGACGAGAATGAGAGCATTTAAAGGAATACACCATCATTTTTCAACCTAATCTCTATCTGCCACACTGGGAACATGACTAAATACCATGGACAGTAATTTCCCTGTAATCATAAAAGAGTCATAAAAGAATATCCATTGTCTCAACATTTAAGTTAATGAGAAGGAGGAGTTTCAGCATCTGCCCACTGGCTTCTGTTACGTCTTTCATTCTTTCACTAAAGAATGGAAAATGTGTCAAAATTATTGTCCATAGTAATGCTACAGATGCAGCAAAGTGTATGTAGCACTGAAGCATGCATGTATATCCTATGATAAAATTAGTTGTGAGCCAATAATATCCATGAGGAGCTTTTTTTTTTCCCCCAGATAGACTATAAAAGATGATCTCATTGCACTACAGCAAGGTTAACACTACTATCATCAAAGTCCTATTTTTTTTTTTTTTTACATTTTTGTTTACCTTTGTTTGTGCTCCATTTGCCTCACTTGGAATCCTGATCTCCATGGTACGGTCTTTCAGGGTGGCTTTGTAACCACTTTCATGCATCTCACAGTCACTCAGCATTCTTCCCCCTACTTCCATTCTTATCCCACCATTTCTGAATGAGCCATGCACCAGAGAAGAAACAGCCAGAGGGAACGACCAGAGCAGGTGAAGACCATCCACCACAGCCTCAGCTGAGGAGAGTGAGAGAGGTGGATAAAGAGATTAAGGGTAAAAAATATATACTGCAGAAAATGCAAAAAAAAAAAAAAAA